>JAODAL010007898.1:0-121782 GCA_025379985.1 Phyllomedusa bahiana | reverse complement strand
TAATAGGATGTGGTTCCAGCAATTATGGGCACACTGGATGATTCATCAGAGCACTAATCTTGGTTACATTTTCATGATAAACCATGGAATCTATACATTTTAAACTGCATTGAATTTCTTAGCTTTCAATTCTGTCATTTTAGCTAATAACATAGATTTACGGATTGGGCCATCTAAAGCTTTACGTATCTGGAAAAAGTAGTCATAGAGGTTAGGAATAAGAACATATTGTCGAGAGACAGTAATCAAAACATTTTCATGATGGAATGTAAAGTGTGAAAACCATTTTCTCATTTTCTTCTAATTTCTGTGGACTTGCCTTGAATGCTGACTTGTACGGCTGAACTACTTGTTTCATTATACACTTAATGCAGCAGCAATCTTTTCCTGATGCATTCGTTTTCTTCTTTCTTCCATCAAAGTGCCCTAACTTTTTTATTTTTCCATCTACAAAGCCCTACTAGGCTTGTTTTTTGAGGGACAAGATATTCTGCCTCGTGTATGAAAATCGTCTAGCAGTAAGACTGTCTGTTGCCCAAAGCAACCAATTAGAGCTCAGCTACTATATGAAATGAAAGCTGAGCTCTGATTGCGGGTTTGACGGTTTTCATACATAAGACCCTTTCTTTTAAATTTTTCAACCTGTGGACCTTGAGTGAGGGCTCATTCTTTGCGGGTTGAAATGTAGTTTTAATTATAAAATGAAAATAAAATTGAAATGAAATGTAGTTTTAATTATAAAATGAAAATAAAATTTTGTGAAACATGCAACTTTTTGTTCACTTTTATTCCAAGTTTTTGGGAATGCAAAACAACCCAAAAATGCAATTTTGCCGTTAGGTGCGGAGTTCTTCATACAGGAAAAATAATGTTATTTTAATAGATCGGACTTTTATGGACGCAATGATACTAATTATGTGTTCATTTTTTTATATGTGAAGTATGCAATCTAATGTGTTGCGTCTGTAAATATATATATATATATATATATATATATATATATATATATATTTTTTTTTAGTTTGCCCACTGACAGAGACATGAACTGTCTATAATTTTAATGGTAGGGTAAAGGGGTTGTCTCACTACAAAGATTAGCTTTTTAGCTTTCAACATGTAGGGAAGACCTTTTCCAAATATATCGCTTTGTTCATTTTTTTTTTGTTAAGGAGCTACAAATGATTTTATCACCTTCTGAGGGCTTTCAGGTTTCTCTAGTTACCTACCTGTTTGCTTGTTACCCCCTGCTGTTTGTCTTATTTGATAGTAGGGAGTGATGTCATCACACAGGTCAGCACTGCCAGCAGCCTGAGAGCTTATCTTATCTTTCAGACAAAAGACAATAATTACTACTGTTTACTTTAGCTCTGAAGATTCTCTGGACCTGGTAGCAGAAGAATGTTTATCTAATCTAGATGAATTAGCAGAAGTCTGAATACACAGAGCTCATATGCTAATTACCCAGAGCTTGACCAGGATGTGACAGGATGCATGAATGAAAGAATGCTGCTTTGCTCTATGAAACAGTAAGATGAGACAAGGCCTTTAATTTTAAGATTGAGAGACAGAATATCCCAAATAAAATCCAGAAAATAACATTGTATAAATTATATAAATTTATTTGAATTTTGCTGAGAGAAATAAGAATTTGATCCCCTACCAACCATTAAGAGTTCTGGCTAATACAGACCAATTAAACGCTCCTAATCAACTCGTTACCTTCATTAAAGACAACTGTCTTAAGTAGTGACCTTTATTAAAGACTCCTGTCCTCAGACTCAATCAGCAAGACTGTAAACGCTACAACATGGGCAAGACCAAAGAGCTTTCTAAGATGTCAGGGACAAGATCATAGACCTGCACAAAGCTGAAATGGGCTTTAAAACCATAAGTAAGATGCTGGGTGAGAAGGAGACAACTGTTGATGCAATAGTAAGAAAATGGAAGAAATACCAAATGACTGTCAATCGATAACGATCTGGGGCAGCATGCAAAATCTCACTTCATGGGGTATCTTTGATCATGAGGAAGGTGAGAGATCTACACGGGGGGGACTTTTTAAAGGGGTTTTGCCACAATCTAATGTTGACGTGGGATCCAAAATATTTGATCAATTTTCTAAATATATGTGATTAAAGAAAGGAGCCTGTCACAGCTGCAGCCTTATTTAGTTTTCAATTGTTTACTGCTTGTTTACAGTATCTCCGTCCAGCTCCTGGCTGGCCGTGCTTGCGTTGTTTGCACATCTTATCTGATGGCAGAGAATGAGCTTTGAATGGAGAGCCAGAGCAAAGCATGTGCACTAGCTCTGCTTCTCTCAGTCATGCCCCCACCACTACTCCATCTCCTCACATTACAATGGCTATCTGAGATTCCCACACAGCCTTTACTTTGTGTAGAAGAGCCCTAGAATAGCTGTAATGTAATTATTTAAGTAAACATGCAGTCAGCGTCCTGCTAGGCCTTCTCCCTCCCCTGCAGTAGTCAGTGAAGGCTGCCTGCTTGGATCTTATCTTTTCTCCTGAGTAGATAAGAGGGAGAAAACAAAACCTATATAGCTTGTGCACAATACAGAGTTTTCCTCTGTGGTTTAGCCAAACGCCATGTTTGCTCAGCTAGACCTCAGAGCTTCTCACACTACAGGCTGACTGCATAATGAGTATCAGCCTCGGGAGGTGCATGGGAGGTGGTGCGATGACATCACGGAAGAGGCAACCTCCTTCCCTCCGCCAGGACAATAAAAATGGGCCATGGCTGGGTCTGGGTCCAGCAAGACAATGACCCAAAACATACAGTCAAGGCAACAAAGGAGTGGCTCAAAAAGAATCACATTAGGGCCAAGGAGTGGCCTAGCCAGTCTCCAGACTTTAATTCCATAGAAAATTTATGGAGTTGAAGCTCCAAGTTGCCAATCAACAACCTCAAAATCGTAATGATTTTTAGATGATCTGCAAAGATGAATGGACCAAAATTCCTCCTGCCATGTGCGCAAACCTATTCATCAACTACAAACAATGTCTGACTGCTGTGCTTGCCAACAAAGGTTTTGTCAACAAGTATTAAGTCTTGTTTGCCATGGGGATCAAATACTTATTTCTCACTGCAAAATACAAATACATTTATATAATTTATGCAATGTGATTTTCTGGATTTTATTTTTGATATTCTATCTCTCAATGTTAAAATTAATCTACCCTTAAAATTAGTTCATGTCTTTGTCAGTGGGCAAACATATACAGTCAGCAAGGGATCAAATAATTATTTCCTTCACTGTATGCACACATATACCAAGTTGCCACAAAATCATAACCACCTGCCTAATGTTGTGAAAGTCACACTTATGCTCCTTAACCCCTTAAGAACCTTGCGTTTTTTTGGTTGACATGTTAGTTTTTTCATCCTCTCTTCCCAAGAGCCATAACTTTTTTTATTTTTCCACCTACCTAGACATATGAGGGCTTTTATTTTGCGGAAACAAGATGTACATTCTAATGGTGTCATTCACCGTACCACAGAATATACTGGGAAACTACAAAAATATTCTAAGTGGGTCAAAATGTGAAAAAAACATACTTGTGGCAGATTTTTTTTTTAGGCCGTTCACTCTCTGGTACAAATGATATTTTCTCTGTGTTCTGCAGGTTGATACTATTCTGGCAATACCAAACAAGCAAGGTTTTCATTATGTTTTGGTACCGTAAAAATATCCAAACATTTTCGACTTTTGAAATTTGCACCATGGTGTCATTTTCTGCGACCAATAACTTTTTCCACTAACCTATGGACTTCAGTGAGGGGCATATTTACGGGCAAAAGTGTACTTTTTATTGGTATCAGTTTGGAATACATGCAACTTTTTTATCCATTTTATTCCAATTCTTAGGGGACGTGAAATGACATAAAAACCCCGCAATTTTGGCATTTGGATTTTTTTTTTTTACGGTGTTCAGTTTACTGGATAAACTATTTTATATTTTAAAAGACTGGATATTTTTGGAAGCGACGATACCAAATATAACTTTTCTATTATTTTATTTTACAATCACCATCATCTCCCCCTAACTGCTGTTATATCATTTTCCTATATTGTGTGTTATGGTATTTTGCCTTGAAGTCCCAGCTCCGTTTCAAATAATTAGGATGTGTTTCTATGTTTAAGTAAGCCTATACCCAATTAGCCTTTGAAGAACTTCCTTGCTGCTATCTCTTTATAACCCCACCCGTTTCTGTCACCTGAAAGTGGTGATCTAATCAATAGACACTATATATTGGAGCTTTGGGGTCTGCAAGACCTCTTGGTCTGCCAGCATTTATTAAGTGACAGCATTTTTGAAGTGACGATGAATTTTGACCGAAGTGGGCAGAAGGGGCAGAAAGGTATCTTTGTAAGTAGCTAGGCTTTCTAACCTACAGCTTTGTCACCATGCTTACATTTGCAATCTATCTTGCTGCCCCCCGTCCTCCTTTCCTACCACCCAGTCATGCCTCCAAACAACTCTATCCACATTAGCTCCTCTCTCCTTCCCTCTACCATGCACGCATCTCATGCATTACTTACTTACTTTACCTACCCCAAACCATCCTCTTTTCAGGGTGCTGCACAAACATCGCTCATATTCATCACTGAACCATCTGCAATCACTTTTCATTCTCCTGCTTCTTGCTGCAGGAGACATCTCTCCCAACCCCGGTCCACCTTCCTTTACTGCTCATCCCACCTCTTTCTCCCACAGAAACTATGCTAACCTGCGAAAATTTTAGTTGTACGTCTTTTTCCTCTCTCCCATTTAAATGTGCTTTGTGGAACGCCCGATCCGTCTGTAATAACCTCACTGCTGTCCATGACCTTTTCCTTTCTAACTCCCTCAATCTCCTAGCTCTCACAGAAACTTGGCTGCAGCAATCAGACACCGCGTCCCTTGCCGCCTTCACCTACGGTGGCCTACACTTCACCCACACCCCCAGACCTGACAGGCCGGGTGGAGGAGTTGGCATACTTCTCTCTCCACACTGCACCTACCAGGTCATTCCCTCCTGTACCCTCCCTTACTTCCCCTCCTTTGAGGTCCAAAACCCTCAGACTCTTTCAGCCATTTTCCATCAGAGTCGCAGTTGTCTACAGACCCCCTGGCTCACCCCGCCAGTTTCTGGGTCATTTTGCTGCCTGGCTTCCTCATTTCCTCTCTACTGAAATACCCACACTCATCATGGGTGATTTCAACATCCCCATTGACTACCCTATGTTCCTTCCGCCTCTCAGTTTTTTTCACTAAACCTCTTCTCTTGGCCCCCTCGCAGTTTCCTGACTCTCCAACTAAACCAAGGATGGGAACTCCCCTTGATCTGGTCTTCTCTCGCCTCTGCTCAATTTTTAATCTTACCGACTCTCCTTATGAACTCTCTGATCATAATCTCATCTCTTTTACGATCAACAACTTTCAGCCTTCTCTGGACACACCTACCCGTCGCCCATTCCGAAATCTCCGCTCTATAAACACTCAGGAGCTCACAGACACCATACAGTCCTCACTGCCCCCAATCTCCTCCCCTCTCTTCTGTCCTGACCTGGCTGTTAAACATTACAATGAAACTCTCTCCACCACCCTGGACACATTGGCACCGCTCACACACCACACCACCAGAGTCAGACGCCGGCAGCCTTGGCACACGCCTCAGACTCACCATCTGCAGCGATGTTCTAGGTGCGCTGAGCGTCTGTGGAGAAAGTCAAAGCTACCTGCAGACTTTCTCCACTACAAATTCATGCTCAGGACCTACCACACGCCCTTCACTGTGCAAACAAAATATTTAAACCTCCCTCATCTCCACTTTAAACACAACAACCCAAAACATCTGTTTGACCCTTCCACTCTCCCTCCTCAGGCCCAAAGCTCAGGCCCCGGTCACTGACCTCTGTGCTGAAGACCTGGCCACTCACTTCAAAGACAAAATTGACAGCAAACCAGCAAAAAAAACACATCACAATCCCCAAACAACACCCATCCTGTCCCTCCCCACATGTCCTCTAAATTGCTCTCAGCCCTTGACCCGACATCAGAAGAAGAAGTGTTCAGGCTTCTCCTGTCTGCTCGCCCCACCACATGCCTAATTTACCTCATTCCCCCCACCTTGTCCAGTCCATTTCTTCAGCTGTCCTCTCTCACCTCACTACAATCTGTAACCTCTCTCTCTCCACTGGGATCTTTCTATCTTCCTTTAAACACGCTGTTAATAACTCCCTAATTAAAAAGCCCTCTCTGGCCCTTCCTGCGCTGCCAACCCACCCACCAGTCTCTAACCTGCCCTTCATCTCCAAACTCCTGGAACGCTTGGTCTACCTCGCCTGATCCGCTATCTCTCTGCTAACTCTCTTCTAGACCTCTGCAATCCAGTTTCCGCACCCTACACTCCACAGAAACTTCTCTTTCTAAAGTTTCAAATGATCTCCTAACAGCAAAATCTCAGGGTAACTACTTGTTGCTGCTTCTTCTGGATCTCTCTGCAGCATTTGACACTGTTGATCACCACCTCCTCTTCAACATGCTCAGCGCCATCGGTATCCAGGACACCGCACTCTCTTGGTTCTCTTCCTACCTCTCTGACCGTTCCTTCAGCGTCTCATTTTCCGGTTCTACCTCCTCTCCTCTTCCTGTCGGGGTTCCTCAGGGATCCGTTCTTGGTCCTCTCCTCTTTTCACTCTACACAGCCCCCATTGGACAAACCCTCAGTAGATTTGGCTTCCAGTACCATCTCTATGCTGGGTGACACTCACTATACACTTCCTCCCGAGAAAATCACTCCTGCCCTGCTACAAAACACCAGTGTTGTCTGTCCGCTGTCTCTGACATCATGTCCTCTCTCTATCATAAACTAAATCTCACTAAAACGGAACTTCTAGTCATCCCACCCTCTAACTAAAACCCAAACCTAACCCTGCTATTTCTCTCTCCATGTGTGGCCACCAAACATAAACTCCTAGGCAGCCGGCCCGCTGTCTGGGTGTTATAGTAGATTCTGCTCTGACCTTCCCCCCCTATATCCAATCCCTTGCCCGCTCATGTCACCTGTACCTCTGAACATCTCCAGAATCCGTCCATTTCTCACTGTGGAAACAACTCAATCTCTCTTTGTTGCTCTTATTCATTCTCGTCTTGACTACTGTAACTCCCTACTTATTGGTCTTCCTCTCTGTAAACTCTCCCCTCTCCAATCTGTCCGAAAAGCAGCAGCCAGGCTTGTCCTTTCTTTCCAGCCACTATACTGATGCCTCTACCCTGTGTCAGTCTCTGCACTGGCTACCTATTCAATACAGAATACAACATAAACTCATCACTCTCAACACATAAGGCTCTCCACAGGCTGCGCCCCATACATCTCCTCCCTTATCTCTACCACCATAAACCCGCTCTCTCCGCTCTCTAAGATCTAGACTACACACCTCACTCATCCAACCCCCATGCCCACTACAAGATTTGCACGTATTGTTACCAGTTCTCTAACATGTTACACCCATGTGAACAGACCCCACTCACAAAACCCTCCAGTTTTAAGTGCGCTCTGAAAAAATCATCTTCTTAGACAACTACAAATCCCGATTGTTAACCCCCCAAATCTTTCACACATTCGTCACTACCTGCACTTTGGCACCCACAGGCACTTATCTGTATATCGATGTATGGTAGGGATGGCAGTTTCATCCACTTTTTATGTATACTACCCCATATTTATGTTTAACATGGCTGGTCCCATTGTAAACCAAGCACTTGTCACCCTTTGTTTCACCCATAAACCCTAATAGAATTTTAAGCTCTTGCGAGCAGGGCCCTCACACCTTGTGTCTCGTTTGTCAGTAGCTTTTTTATAATGTAAGGGCTGGGGTGTCTGTGCTTATTCCCTCTCTAGTGTAAAGTGCTGGGGGATAGGTTGGCGCTATATAACTGACGATTATTATTATTATTTATTTTTAAATTGGTGAAAAGGGGGTGATTTGAACTTTTAATTTTTTTTTACACATTAAAACATTATTTTCTTTTTAACTTTAGCTTTGAGTCCCCCTAGGGTACTTCACCACTAGGGGACGCAATAGTTTATACAGCCCAAAGCATTGTAATACAATGCATACGGCTGTACAAAGATAGCAGTTTTACTACTTCCTGCCTGAGACAGGATGTAGTAAAACATAAAACATAGCAGCTATGGAAGCCTTCATAAGGTTTCCAGCTGCCATGTTAACAGATCGGAATCGCACGATCTTGGGGGTCTCCGATTGGAGTGAGGAACAGTGCGCGGCACCATTTCATTTAATTTAGATGTTGTGGCCATGTGTGTGTCTAAAGGGTTAAACAGCACCGGATACCGCCAGCACCATCCCATGCTGTAATCACCAGGTGTTAGCTGCAATTAGCCCTTTAGTGACCCTAGGACATACTCATACGTTAAGGGTCTTTAAGAAGTTAAACAGTTCTGCCTCATCAAGACATCCTTCAATCATATGGACAACAAATTGCTGTGGAGACAAATATTAATGATATCAAGGGTGAGTTAAGGGGTAACATTTATTATTCCTGATGGGCCCAGAGTAAACTAGGGGAGCAATGCCAGGTGTTCTAGAGTGAATACATGTTATCATTAGCTATAACATATCCTGGGGAAGTTAGGAGCTTAATTTTATAGGTATGGCAGTGTAGCGAAGTTAAGAAAATAATTGTTCTAACCATGTTACAATAGTTAATGGGGTTTTCCCATCTAGTTGTTTCACATAGCCTGCTCTTCACAAGCAGCTTCAGACTCAGACTTTCTGTTTAGGCTGTGGGCATTTCTACAGCATGATTGGCATATCAGCTCTGCTATTCCTAGCTGATCCTGTTAGTGAGACATTTTTGATGAGGGTGGGAGGCAGGGTATTAGCAGGCCACAAGGTTACATAGCTCTAGAGAGTAAAAGTTAGAAAGTTAAGCTCCTGTGCTGCGATGAGTGACAGCACCAGCCTGACCATAACAGAGAGAGGTGGTCAGCAGCCTAGAAAATCTTCTTTAACCCCTTAAGGACCGCGCACCGTCTTTTGGCGTCAGTTGGTGCAGGTCATTCGTCTGCAGCGACGTCTTTTGGTGTTGCTGCAGACTTTGGGGTGTGCGGCGCCAAGCGCCGCAGCAGCGCTGGGATCGGCGCTGTACTACACAGCCCTGATCCCAGAGCATCTCCTGCGAGCATCGGGGAGCAGAGGAAACCTCTGCATCCCGGTGCTTTAACCCTTTTATTGTGGCGGTGCGTTACCCCAGCGCAATCAAAGGGTTTCCCCGGGTCTGTCGGGTGATAGGAACACCCGGTGACCCGACAGAGCCCAGGGAACGGCTGCACAGTCAGCCCTGGGGACCTAGAGTGGCCACAGACCTGTCTGTGTATGAAGCCAGTGACCAGGAAACACTGTCTGCTGTCCTGATCACTGCCTGTATCAGACTGACACAGATTATAATGTATTAGCATATATGAATATGCTAATACATTACTTAGTGTTAAAAAAAAATAAAATAATGTAAAACAGTTCTCCCTTCAGGGGATTTAAAAAAAAGTTAAAAAAAAAACATAAAAAGTTAAAAAAAAGAATAAAAAAATAAATAATAAAATAAAAATAAATATTTAATAAAAAAATAATTGTGCACAGATTACACACAAAAAAAAACCCGACACATATTAGGTATCTACACGACCATAATAACCTGTAGAATTAATCTAACAAGTTATTAAGTGTGAAATGTGAATGGTGTAAGAAAAAATGTAAAAAAACAAAAACATTAACAAAATTTAAAAAAAATATTCTGCAATTATTTTTAAGTGAACTTAAACTATTCCCCCATAAAGTACAACTTGTCTCGAATAAAATGAGGCCTCATACAACTGCATCACTGAAAAAATACAAATGTTACAACTGTTGAAACGCAAGGAGGCAAAAACTAAAAAAAAATTCTGGTCATTAACTACTTTTCAGGCCCGGGGCTAAAGGGTTAAATAATCAGAGGATAAGAACTGCTCTAACTCTAGAATGAAGCAAAATCAGAACAGCATTGTATTTGGTAATATACTTTATTTACCTTTGCCTACATGTTTAAAGCTAATAAATGTGGTGCTAGTAACTTATTAATGTCATAATGATCTATATTATAAAAGGGGTTAATTGAAATAATTCACAGTAATATTCTTGGTGGTTTGAGTTAGTGAAGGGGTTAACAATTATAGTGTTAACAGACTAAAGTGATGAAGGTGTTAAATTGTTCAGATTTGGTGTTCACTGGATTAGTCACCTCTCAAATAACTTAGTAGCAATATACTGTACTGGTTGACTAGTTTTGTGAAGATATTATTATTAAAGTAAAGGTGTTAATTGTTCATATCTTAAGTCCACCGGAGCATTACTGTGACAAGATGTTAAGTGTGGCTATGCTGCCTCAGGCTGATCACATTTAGCTTCCTATTTCTGTTTTGCACTGATCACAGTGCACTGATCATAGGGCAGATAACAAGATTGTGCAGCTTTCATGTAAGAGTAGAACTATAAAATGAATGGTCAGGGAGAACACTTCAAAGTGCCCTCTCTGCCACCTTGTACTGTTAGTCCTGTCTAAAATACAATTCATCTAATGCTTGAGTCCATAATCTAGAAGGACTTTAGTTCAGTTACGATAGAGGCATTTCTGAATTTTAGGGGTTTACAAGTAAGATAAACTGTTAACGGGTCTGACGCTGCTTACTTTACTTTCCATTATGGAATAAACATGCATGATCAACCAAGATGAGTAGTTTACCATGCAAAATTGGAAAGGACAGCAGAACTGTAAGAAATAGAATCACCCAATCTTCTGCCAGATCCACATCCATTTGAGTGCTTAAAGAGAAAAAAATTAGCAACACAAAATAATGGTAACCAAATTTCTTTGGTACTTTGTTCAGTGATATAGTGAACATTCCCCTTTTGTATACTTGAAATACTCAAAGTACTATAATTGGTTCTAATGATCTTTGCATATTATAGTACATACTGATTTTACACTTTACAGAATTTGTCAATGATTTGTCAATGATTTGCTTACATGACGTGTTATTGGCACAGTCACAGCGCTGACATAATACGGCTTAGAAAGGGGAACATCTCTCCTTGAGGAGAAGAGAGCACCAAATGGTGTGTAGAGTTTGGATTGCTTTTTTGCCCTCTACTAAGCATCTGCATATCACAAGGCATTATGGGAAAGGAGCTGAGAAAATCAAGCGCCCTCTATAGGATGGAACAAATCCTCAATTCGCTTTTGACCCACTGAGTCTTGAGAAAACGGCTTAGAACAAATGTGGCACCATGCATCAGTGCTTTTTAATTAGGTTAGTAAAAGGCCCCATGGATTTACAGGTGAACACTTGGAAAACTGCATTCGGCCTCTAACAAGCAATGAACACTGATGAACATTGATTAATGGCCACGCAATTTTGTGGGTGTCCTCCTGCAAATCCATAGGACTACTTATTAAAAAAACAGTGGTAGAGGTTGTCCCAGTGGTTCTCAGCCACATTCTTATCCTCACTTTACCATCTGAAAGTCAATCTCCACCTATAAACATTTTTTTTTTTTAATCTAGATTAGTTAAAAATTATATGCGGTTAATTTCTTAATATATCTTTTCAGCCAACTTTGCTGTGCTGAAGCTTGTCCTTAGAGTGGTATTACCAACTCATTGATTAGGTTTAAAGGGATGTTCTGGACCCTGTTTATGCTTGTTTGTTCCTCGAGGTATAAGTAAAAATAGAAGATAAACCTCATACGGACACTCCTGTTCATCCCAGCTAAAGCACGGAACATTCATTGTTTAAATGACAGCTGCAGCAAAAATCACAGACCACAACGTCATCTGCATGTGACCTCTCACGCCTGTGATTGGCTGGAGCGGTCACATGAATGATGAGGTTCATCTTCTATATTTACTCATACCCAAACGAGCATGAATAGGTCCCGGAACACTACTTTAAACATGTTGGCAAAGTTAACTTAATACTCTTACCAAATACACTGCTGTTCCAATTTTGCTTTATTTGAGAGTAAGAGCATTTCTTATCTACTACTTGTTTACAGAAGCTTCACTAGGTTACCGACCACCGCTCCCTGCTCCAGCAGCAGTGGAGAAGTTGATATCACACCCTGTTGTGTCATATCAGCAGGACTGAGCATGCTTTTCAATCTAATATTTTTCTTCCGAGAAAATATTTTCTGTGGAGCTGGAGTCGTTGCCCATTTTGGTGGAGTCAGAGTCGTTATAAAATGGACCGACTTCGACAATATGTAATAAATCGTTGCAGTTAGTTCAATGCGGTGCCAAGAGCAAGAGGAATTTGGTCTTGCCAGCACTACTGCTCCCATATCTTCAGCCTCATAAGATGAGTTTAATTCTGAAAAGTATTTGGATGACATGGAGCAGGCAAAGCGTTACCGCAGGGGAAAAGATTCTGCTCCCATAACAAATTGACCAGATTTCAGCAACATTTTCACTTGTTCTCCAAGAAGTGAAAGAGTTCAACCATTCATCAGAACTGACTGTGCATGAAGCAATTCCTTTATTCCCTGAAATTATTAGAGATGTTGCCCATGTGGTCACCTCTTTGCCACCAACCCAAGTTAGTGTAGAGAGGCCGTTCTCTAGCCTGGAAATAATAGGATCAGATTTGAGGTCATCTATGAAAGAGGCTCTGATGGAGGCGATACTATTTCTCAGAACAAATGTATAGGCTCACTCCACATAGGTTATTAAGAATGTTTTTGTTGAAAAGTGTTTTTACCCACATATTGCAGCATTTTGCATATTTACAATTTATTTTTATTTTTTTGTGTTCTAAAATATATTTATTGGAATACACTGACAAGCAAAAAGGTAACAATGTTTTGAACCTTTGACTTTCAGGCTCCATATCTCACTATCATCATTTTACAGATAATCATCTTGGCTATTTCATACATAACTTTGTCGTGTAAGTACTTAGCATATGCTAAGTTCTGAAGTTTCTTGTTAGTAATGCATTGTACTTTTTTGATCCGGTGGTAGACAATCTTTTCTTCTTGTTACTACAATTAAACCTGTTCTCACATTCCTTTAGTTATGTGTTATAGGTTGATTCCCAAGAAAAAGGTCACGGTTTGAGCACCCTTTAAGATTCCCAAGAGAAAGAAACACCTTATCCAGCTCATCGATGGGGTCTGGGGGCCAAGAAAATTGTAAAACTGCAAAAGTGAGGCCATGGCACGAAAGAATAGGAATAAATCCTCAAAAGCCAAGAGGTGGATGTCCATGCAAAATATCAGTCTCAACAAGTTGGCTCATCACACGGTCTAAGAGTTCTAACACGGCAGTGGAAGTCGCTCGTATACTTCGTAAAAGTAAGATCACAAACGTCTATACAAGCAGCATGCAACAGGCATTACAAAAGTCTGGAATGATGGCCCGAAAAAATTGATTTTTGTACTTACCGTAAAATCCCTTTCTTGTCCAATTCATTGGGGGACACAGCACCTTGGGGGTATGGGCCGTTGCCTTCGAGGCGGACACAGGCGGACCAAAAAAACGATCGGGCCCCCCCGGGGGACTTATCCCCCTGCTGACGCCAGGCTGATCGGGTTGGTACCAAAGCCGTGGCTGAGAAACACACCACCCCGAAAACAAGACTATGAGTGGGACCTGTGTCCCCCAATAAATTTTGACGAAAAAGGGGATTTTAGGGTAAGTACAAAAAATCAATTTTCTCGCCAATCATTCTTTTGGGGAACATAGCACCTTTGGGATGTCCATACTGTCCCAGAGGGTGGGAAAAAACAACAAAAAGAAAAAAAATTTTTCTCAGCAGTGAAAAACCCAAAGCAACCTGCCTAAATTTTCCTTACGGCCGGGGCTTGCACAGCTGAGGCATATATCTGATAAAATTTTAGAAAAAGATAACCGAACCCAGGGGCCGCTTTGCACACCTGTAACCTGACGCTGATGCCGAACCGCCCAGAGCCAAACCCCCCTGTGGAATGACATACCCAAACGAGGGGGCCCCTTCGAGCATGGTTCCCAAAAAATCGCGCCCGGGACCAGCGGGCAAATGGTGGCCCTTTGAGGCCGTCAGGCCCTTGTTGGGCCGCCCGGAACAAAAAAGAGATTATCCGACGCCTACAGGACTCGGTGACAGAAAGTAATGCGAACACCCCTGACCACGTCCAACAATGCAACCCCGCCTCGTGATGAGGGGGCGGGGGGCAGAACGGTGCAGAACAATTCCTTTTAAGTGAAACGAAGACACCACCTTAGGGAAAACAAAGGGGACCGAACGAAAGACCACCTTCCTTTAGCAAAATCAAAAAAGGAATTTGCAGATAAAGCCGCCAGTTCCGACACCGGCGGATGGAAGAAAATGGCCACCAAAAATGCCACCTTCCAAAAAAAGCAAACGAAGGGAGATCTCCCGTAGTGGCTCAAAAGGCCAACGCATGGCCTTCAACACAAGATTCACCCCACGTTCGATAGGCCACAACCGGGGGGGACCGAAGCGTGACCCCCTGCAAAAACGTTTTAAACCTGTGCGCAGGGGGCTACTTTCGAAACAAAACAAGGGGGGCAGAAATCTCCCCTTAGGAGGACGGCCTGAGCCCGACTCCGGGCCCCGACTGCAGAAAAATAGCCCTTTTTGGAACCGAAAATACTAAGGGGGAAACCTGCGGCCTCACCCAGGAAAAAAAAATTTCCGGGTACGGAATAGATCCGGAGGACTGGGGCTTGCACCCCAAAAAACATGGTGGGGATAACCGCCTGCGACAGCCCGCGAGATTTCAATCGCGGTCTCAACAACACCCTCAAACCACTGGGTAAGGTAGGTGGCACAGGGGACCCTGTAAAGGGAATCGGGACCAACGGGGGGACAAGGAGCGTCTCCAGCAGGATGACGAGATTCGCGTACCAGGAGCTCGGGGCCACCCGGGGCGATGAGGATAGGGGTACCCTCTGGGACTTTAGGCGCTTGACACCCAGGAAGAGAGGCCAAGGGGGAAACAAAACTAGGTGAACGCCTCCAACTCTGCTGCTAGGGGGGGGGATCCCTGGCTCGGGACACGTGGGTCGGAGCGGGTGATTCAGAGGGGCCCAAAATGGGTCAACTCGGGAGTTCCCCATTTCCGGCAAAGGTGTAAAAAATTTCCAAAGCAGCGCCCCCCTCCCCGGGGGCGTTTGTCCCGACGAGGGGTCGGCCAACCAATTTTCTCCCCCTGGGAGAAAACCCCGATAATCCGGGAAACCCGATTTTTCCCGCCCACGAAAAATCCTTGGGGGTTTCCTGAAAAACCGCCCGACTTCGGGTGCCCCCTGTTTTTTAATAGGCATGCTTGGCATTGTCAGACTGAATCCAAACGGGGTGCCCCGACTTATCGGGCCCAATGAAGGGTCCCAAGAAAAGGCCCGGGCTCCGGGACTTGTCTGGAGACCGGATTCGCTGAGAGTCCACGGCCCTGAGTCTCCGGGAGCCGAAAACCGCCCACCCTAAATGCCGGGCACCGTTGATGACCAGCCACTGCGGGGGCGGGAACCTTTCCCCCTGATGCAACGCAGGGGAATTTAGCTACCACCCGGGTCGGCCCGCACCCAGGGGGGGCACCGAACCATGTGTCCAGGGCATAGGGGACCGCCCACCTGGGGGTCGCCCCTGTAAAAGGGGAAAGTGTGAAATGGAAAGGGGGGGGGGGGGGGGGCCCAGCCCGAACGACCCCCATCCTACCAAACACCCGCATGCAAGTGCGGAGTGTATATGGGTTCGACCACCACACAAACATCTGCCTGAAATTCCGAACCTTCTCCGCGGGGGGAACACTCTGGCCACCAGGAACTCCATCCTCGACTGGATCAACAGGACTTTTCGAAATTGACAACCCACCAAAACACTAAACTTAGAGTACCCTGCTACGTCCGGCAGCGGGCGAGGGGGGGCCTTCACCAGGAGACGCCAGATAGGGGATTGTGGTCAGCCCCTAATGCGCAAATCTCTGTCGGGGGTGCTAAGATTTTCGTAAAAACCCTTGGTGGGGTCGCGAGACCAAATGGCAACTGTGAACTGAAAATGTTCTGCCCCTACTGCGAACCGCAGGAACTCTGGTGAGCCTGGGCAAGAGGGATGTACAGATACGCCGTCCCTGATGTCTATGGGGGCCAGGAACTCGTATGCCCATGCCATCACCCCCGGGGTATTCCATGCGAAACCCGGAACCTGTACAACCTTGACCCTCTTGAGACCAAAACGGGTCTCCCCAGCCCCATTTTTTGGGGACCATAAGAATTCGATAGAACCCCAAAATCTCTCGAATTTGGGGGGGGCACAATCACCCCCTAAAGACAGAGGGTACGGATTGCTTTAAAAAAAACCGACGCCCGGACTGGGGAGGGGGCGGGGAAGAAAGAAAAAACCGGCGGGGGAACCGACGAAACAAATTTTTACCCGTGGGGGAAAAAAAAACACCCTGCGCACCCAGGGGTCGTGGTAAACCGCCAGACTCTTGGGAACTGCAGGGACGGCCCCCCACCCGAGAGGGGCCTTTGAGTGGGGCAGACCCCCAACCATTTGGCGGAGGGCCCTTGGGGGTTCTCGAGACCGCCAAAAAGACGCGTCTGGCTGAGGGAAAGCTCGCTTCGAGAGCGGGGGGCCCTTCCCCGCGGCCGGCTTATAAAGTTTCCCAAAGGGCGCACCGGGCGTGCTTCCTAAACTAATGCCCCGGGCCAGCTGACTCTGAGGGAGGGGGGGGTGCTACGCCCCCTGTGGCCTCTAAAATTAATTCATCCCCCTTTGCCAAAAGCTTACCGCCCGAAAACGGGAAGGCCACCAATAACTTCTTTGGGGGCTTCATCCGCAGCCAAATTTCAAACCACAGGGACGGGGTACGGCCAAACACCTTGGGCCCATCCTTTGCCACTAAACGGGGTGACCAAAAGAAGTATCGCACAGGAACTTCGATGCACCCGACACTGAGAAACGAGACCCAACAACTCCCGTGGAGGCTCCAGCTGACAGACCCGCTGGAGCTGCTACCCAACCACAAGCTTTGCTGACCCATGAAACGAAAACGCAGGTCGCAGCGCTGCCCCGGCCCCTCAAAGGCGACTTACAAAAACCCTCCGACGCCTGCAGTGCCCCACAAGGGCTGCCCCTCTCAGGGATGGCTGTAATTTTGAACCTGAGACTGGGGCTCCACTATGGGACCCCCGACCACTTTGTCACGATTCCCTGGAAGGGACAAAGCGCATTAAGGCGTCTGCTAGAAAACACACCCGTCGGAGTTTCCATTCCTTTTGGGAAATCAGCTCCTCAAACTCCGGTTGCAGGGAACACCCAAACCCCTGCCCCCTGCTGCGCAAAAAGGGGAAACCCCTCCTGGGAGGCTGAACATCATCACCTCACATGGAGGGAGTCTTGACCAGCCCCATCAGGGGTTTGGGCCGTGCTGCCTTCCATCTCCTGTCTGGGTCAAGTAGAGGAGCCCCACTTGAAGCCGCCGAGCCTGGCTTTGGGGCGTCCATCTCCGACCACTACCGTCAGGAGAGACTCAGGTGTGAATGAGGGGGAAACAATCTAACCCTCTTACCAACGCCTTTCGGGGTGCGCCGGGCGCTGGGCCCTGGGGGGTGCAGGCTGGGGAAACAGCATGACGGCAGCGCTCATAGCCGAACCAAACCTGGACAGTCTGGACAGGTCACCCACAGCTAGGGGGAGAGCCCGGCCCATTCTGGGGGCCCCCGTCCCTGACAGAAGGGGTCGGGCCCCGCCGGGGCAGCTGAAGGGGGAGCGCAGAGGGGACAAACGGGACTGGGGGGCCGCAAAGGAACTTCTGGGGCAACGGTTTTCAAGCAATAATCGCCACCGCTTTTTGACGTGCCGGGTTTTAAACCCCGTCCTTGGACAGGGACATGGGCAGGGCGCGTGGGGCAAGATCGTGGGCCCCGAACAGGGCCCAAATTACCACCCAAGGTGCTGTTCCCCTCATAGCCAGGAGATGTACAAGAGTCAGGAAGCGAATGCCGGAAAAGGCGTTTTTGGGCCCCCCCCCAACACAACCCGCTGCTAAGGTCCTGCCCCCTCCTGGGAGGGGGCCGGGCCTATTTTGGGACCGCCCCCGGGGGCGGCCCTGGCTCAGGAAAGGGGGCGGGCCCAGTTGCGGCTAACCCCAGAAGCCCCGGGGGGAAAAATTTAGGGGGCGACCGCCGACGCTACCGGAAAAGCCCAGAAGCGGGAAGGATACCCGCGCCCCTGGGAGGACCATCCCAAACCCCCGCAGCCATAGTAGGCTACCACGCGGGGTAACGCCCGCACTGCCCGGTTGCCCAATGGGGTGCAGCAATAAAAGCACCCTACTGCCAAATGCCAGCGATGAAAGGGGGGAGTGTGCCCCCCCCTCTGGAACCCAAAATGCCGTTGAAAAACCGCCGCTGGGACCCAAAACGCCAACCGGACGCTGCCGCAGCGGGCTAGCAACCCCTGCCCATCCAACCCGCTAAGCGGGGAAATGCGCTCCCTCCCCCCCGGGGATACCCCAAAACCGGGGAAAAGGGGAACACCGATGGCCGAGGAAAACGGAATTCCGCGGCCACCCACCGTATAAAAGGAAAAAAAAAAAAAAAAAAAAAAAAAAAAACCCGATCACCCCCAAAACAGGCCCCCCCCCCCCCCCCCCCCCACCACAATCCGACCCGGGCGCGGGCCATCAAACCCCCTTCGGTACCTCGACACTGGGGTGAGGGACCGGGAAACCATAAAAAAACCGCGGGGGCGGCAGGTGGGGGGGGGGTTGGGGGGAGGGGAAAACCAGCCCAGGGAAAATGACTGGGCCTGACGCCCTCAGGGGGACAGCGTCACGGTACCATACATTTGACGGCCCCCCTGATGGGGGTTGAAGCCAGAGGCTCGATCACCCTTCCCCCGGGGAGAGCCGGCGCTCCATCACCTTCCCAGGTGGAGCCGGGCGCCAATCACCCTTTCCCAAAAGGGTAAAACCGAGCGCTCAATCACCTTTCCGCAAAGGAAAAAAAAAATAACAAACCCAGGCTGCAAGCACGTCTGCCCCTCAGACAATAGGGTGAAAAAGAAAGCCGGTGTCAGCAGAGGATATGTCCACCGGGGGGGCCCGACTCGTTTGGGCCGCCCAGTGCCGCCTCCGAAGGCAATGGCCTATCCCAACTTTTCCCCCAATGATGATTGGGGTGAAAACCTCGACATCAATCTTGTCATAAGCAGCGTTGGCTCGGGTTTGTATAAAAAAGTCAGAAAGTCAAAAGACTGGGCTCTGACGGGGGCAAATGTGTTTGGAAAAATGGGTCTAGTTACATAGTTAGTACGGCTGAGAAAAGACATGTCTAATAGGTGGGAAAAGATATGGGTGAAGGGAGGAGGATAGGGCATCTTTAAAGAGGACCTATCGCCTCCAGAGAAACACTTTCACACAAACACATTTTCTCACATATGCTTCATTAGGTAAATCAAAGCATTTCACCTGTAATTCAGCTTTTTTTAAAAGTGCTGGCCGCTTAAGACAGTTCTGAAGTCGGGCAAAGTTGGCACCTGACAACTTGATGGATCACTATGTTGAAAGTTGTGTGAAAGTAACTGTTTCTGAGTCCACTGTACAGGTGGGAGTCTGTAAGTCTACATCATGTTTACACTAGCTGCAGTGCAATATAGATGCCTGTGTTCTATGGAGGAAGAGGCTGAAGCAACAGGTAAACTCTGTCACACTATGTCCTCAGTGTGATGTGCCTGCTGTACTGTATGCAGTGACTCAGATTACCCCGTACAAGCAGCTATACCCTCAGCTCCCCATGTACAGTTGGTATCTCCCACAGAATAATTCCTTCTAGATAAGGATCTCCTGAGTTACAAAGTGAAAGTAAAACCTGTGTCCCTGTAATACTGAGGTAAATCCTCTTATTTGCTAATGACATGTACTTAAGAAAAAAGTTTTATAATTTCATCTACTATCAATTTTTGTGTGGAGGTTTTCTTTAAGCTTTTCTTTACTTACTAATGAAGACCTTGGAACCCATAAGGCAAGAACCAATGTGCCTTTAAGGAATATTCCATCAGTCAGCAATCAGACTGGATCTACATTCTAATAGACATTTTATATGGCTACATAAGTATTAATATAATTTAGTTGTAAGTAGTTATCTAAACCTTTCTTGAAACCTTCAACCGTTCATGCTGTGCCAGATCCTGAGGTGGCAATTCCACAGATTCAGAGTTCTTTTGCTAAAGGCAGCTTTTCTCCTCTGGAGATTGAATCTTTTTTTTTCCAGACTGTTCATCTTTTGAGAGGATTTTACATGAAATAGCTTTACTTTTTGTAGGCGCCATTTACATAATTATATAACTTGGCCAGGTCTCCCCATAGGCGTCTTTTCTCAAGACTAAATAAGTTTAATTCTTTTAATCTTTTTCTCCTAACTAAGCTTCTCCATGGAGTAAAGGCAAAAAAAGCAGAGTGAAGGATCGCTCACCTCGCTTCCACACGTAGTAAAACAATCAAGTCCTCAGCTGAGTAGGAGATCTTCACCAGCGCTCGGAATCCTGGCTCCCGGCTAAGAGCCCAGCACAACAACAAAATATAAAACATGAAGGATCCAGTGGAAAATTGGTGAAAGAGGTGCTCCAATTTATTTCAAGACATCATAGTGCAGACGGTACAAACATAGAAATAAAAACCTACGCGTTTCAGGCACAAAGATTTCTTGCCCTTGTTCACGGTTCAAACAACATTTCAATTGTGTTCATTGAAATAGTAAAAGGGGTGTTACGTGCGTATACATGTCATTTCCTCCATATTAAAAACACTGACATATTGCTATCGCTACTAATATTGTTATTAAATTGTTCCTTCCAACTTGATATTATAGCCTGATATACAGATAATACTGTTAGTAAATAAAATTATATATATTATATATATATATATATATATATATTTGGGGTGGACCGGCTACATGTAGTTGCCTGTTTCTGCCACTAGGTGGAGATATACCCGAGTGGTATATGCGACATGCCACCAAGGATATGTGGCCTTGGTGGAATAGGAGCCGGTCAGATGTATTGTCAGCCACACTAAGTGGCTGGCAAAGGTATATGGTTAGTTTGGCTTTTCAGCCGTTCCTGGGTCGGCTCTTATTGGGAGTAGACAATGTGTCGGGTGGGCGTCTACTCCCCATGGGCCAGGCCAGGATTTGGATAGGGCTTGGTTTTCCTATAAAAGGCTTGGGCCTTCAGGGGTACAGGGGGCGTGGTTGCTGAATGGCAGTGTGGAGCAGCAGTGGAGCTGAAGAGAGGCTCTGCCCCCATAGGCTTAGGAGAAGCCAGAACCCAGTAGGAAGCTGGGTAAGAGTATGTGTTTGTGGTGCTTCGGCGATAGGCCTTGACCACGCGTTATAGAGGGACATGTTATGTTCAGTTAGTGGCTAGACGGCCTAGATGTTTATTTGTGTTTTGTGCTGTAACCTAAACCTGGCTTGTAGAGGAAATAAAGCTGGCCTGAAGCCTGAAAGAGAAGCCTGGTGTCAGTGTGACATATATTGGTGTGCCAGACCGCTTACCAAAAGCGGCGATCCCGGAGCGAAGAAACCCCCAGGCTGAACCAAGGTGGTGGCCAAAATGTGAGTGGAGTCTTACATTGGTGGAGGATGCCGTGGGCATTATTGGCACTAACCGGCAAGATGGGTGCAGTGCATAAAGTCGAGCACTAACTGATGTGTGCACAAAGTTGTGCAGGAAGATCCTGAAATGTATATAGGACTGCCACAATTTACATAGGACTGCTGAATCGTACCTGTCTAAGCAAGCGTGGTTGGAAGAGACACATCTGTATACAGACTGTTGCCTGTGTGGGAAGGCTGCCAAAGTGCACAAGAGAGTATCTCTGAAGAGACAGGGGACGCACCCCAGTACAGAGAGGGTGTGTTGGTGCTGGCCTTGTGCGGTTTAAAGTGACGGTGCTGTCTAAAAAGTCTGTGTTGCTGGTGTCTGGAAAAAAAATTTTTGAGCCAAAAATGGAAAAGACGGCTGCCAAAATTCACCAACCTGTCTGGTGCAATGGATGCCTACAAGTGGAAATGTGCTGGAGAGGCTGTCCGGTTGCCAAGAGGCCATGGGTTCCAAGTCCCCGGAGAATGGCATCGTCCAGAGGTGTGGAGGTGGCTGTTGCTATGGGCAACCAACCCGATGACTGTCGGAGCGAATGTCCTGTGGCCAGGAGGCCGTATCACCAATCGAAGAAGGGGTCCACTTCAGGAGAGACGAAGTTGCCAAGGGACCTGTGTCCTGCCGTTGCCGTGGGCAACCGTATTCATCAGCAGGAGCCTGCTACCACCATCCAGCAGAGGGAGCCGTGCTGGAGGTGCCACAGAGTGGAGGGATGTGCTCCTGACTGCCCTCTCAGGAGGAGGCCGGAGAGGTCGCAGCTGCAAGCCCTGGAGTTCCAGCTGGGTGGAGCCACACCCCAGGCTGATGCAGACAGTCAGCAGGAGAAGTCCCGACTGCACCCAGACACCATTCCCAGTGTGGAGACTCGTCACAGACCTGGTAAGACTGCTCCAGGGGGGTGTATTGTGGGTGACACCTGTGTTGAGACTGCCAGGCATGGGTGCTATGAGAACCCGGATGGATCATGCAGAAGCCCAGACATGTTGCCTGAGCAGGTAAAAAGGGCTGAGAGCAGCAGGACTGTGAGTTGTGGACTCAGTGTCTCCCAGGCTGCATTTCCTGAGGGGATTGGTGACTTGGTTATCAACTGTGGTATGAATAATGTGCTAGCAGAGGGGATTAGCTCTAGTGTGTCCCTAGAGGTCATAGGGGAGAGCAGCCCAAGTAGCACAGGTGATGTGTGTCCTGTGAGGGATAGCCAGCAGTTATGTTCTGCTCCTGTTGGTCCCAGAGAGATATTTGCCTGCTTTAATGGGAACTCTGCAAGTGTGTTGCCTGATAGAGAAACAGCTTCCCAGGAAGGTGATTGCTCTGCTGCTGTGTGTGAGGGCTCTGCTACCATGTATGAGATTAGGAGTATGAGTGTGGTGGTTATTGACCATGGGGAAAAACCATTCTGTGAAGAGTCTCTGTTTCAGTGTGGGAATGGACACGACAATGTGTCAGTGCCTCAGTGTAAGGATGATGCTGATTATGCAGGGAATGAGAATGGTCATGCTGGGACCTGTAGTGCAGCTAAGGTAACTTTCTCCAATGCTTGCTGTATTTTCAGTAGCTTTTACTGCAGTGGTCATAAGGATTGCAGTGATGGTAGTGAACTGCTAGACCCAGAAAAAAAGAGGGTTTGCTCAGGCGCCAGTGAGGGGCAGGTGAGAGTATTTGGATCCTCAGAGGGTAAAGAGGTTGAGTATTCTCCCTTAGAGACAGTGACAGGGGATGTGCAGGAAACGTCTCCACATATTGCTGCCATGGGTCTGCTGCTAAACAGAGCAGGTGAAAGCTGTGCACAGGGGAATGTGTCCGCTGATATTGGTGAGGAAGAAAAGTTAGGGTCTCATTATGCAGACCAACAGGTAGTAGGTTTGGTCTCAGGTGCGCCCCTTGAGGCCATGGTGGATAGTAACCTTGAGAGGGGTGCTGTCATTACTGCCACTGGGGAAGCTAGTGTGGTTGCAGGATCCAACCAAAGGTCTCCTGCTTATGTGGGACCCGAAATAGTGCAGACAGTGCCCAGTGAGCTCAGTGCTAAGGTACCCTGTGTGTGGGAGAAGTCTACAAGGAATGATAGGGCTGGTGTTGGAAGGGTCAGTAGTAACCGTGGGAATGTCAGCATGTGGGCTGAAGGTGGTGACATCCTTGCAGCAGAGTGTGCATACGTCGTGCCACCAGTAGTAAGTGGCAGTAAACTGTCTGTGGCCAGTTATGAGGTGAGTGCATGGTATGAGCCCACAACTGAGTTGTATGGGGACCATTTTGTCTCTGCCCCTGAGGTTGTAGGGAAGACGTTGCCCCAAAATAGGAGCTTTGACCCCGGAGGGAGCCTGGGCAAGGTGAGAAAGCCCTACGGGCTTTATCAGAGGGGAGGGGTATGTGGCGGACCGGCTACATGTAGTTGCCTGTTTCTGCCACTAGGTGGAGATATACCCGAGTGGTATATGCGACATGCCACCAAGGATATGTGGCCTTGGTGGAATAGGAGCCGGTCAGATGTATTGTCAGCCACACTAAGTGGCTGGCAAAGGTATATGGTTAGTTTGGCTTTTCAGCCGTTCCTGGGTCGGCTCTTATTGGGAGTAGACAATGTGTCGGGTGGGCGTCTACTCCCCATGGGCCAGGCCAGGATTTGGATAGGGCTCGGTTTTCCTATAAAAGGCTTGGGCCTTCAGGTATACAGGGGGCGTGGTTGCTGCATGGCAGTGTGGAGCAGCAGTGGAGCTGAAGAGAGGCTCTGCCCCCATAGGCTTAGGAGAAGCCAGAACCCAGTAGGAAGCTGGGTAAGAGTATGTGTTTGTGGTGCTTCGGCGATAGGCCTTGACCACGCGTTATAGAGGGACATGTTATGTTCAGTTAGTGGCTAGACGGCCTAGATGTTTATTTGTGTTTTGTGCTGTAACCTAAACCTGGCTTGTAGAGGAAATAAAGCTGGCCTGAAGCCTGAAAGAGAAGCCTGGTGTCAGTGTGACATATATTGGTGTGCCAGACCGCTTACCAAAAGCGGCGATCCCGGAGCGAAGAAACCCCCAGGCTGAACCAAGATGGTGGCCAAAATGTGAGTGGAGTCTTACAATATATATATATATATTATATATCATTTCTATTATTCATTCCTACCGGAGCTCTAGTTTCCAATGTATGGATCCAGTATGCCTCACGCAGGCGCACTCGATGTTCCCAGTCGCCTCCATTGCAAGGATGATTAACACTTTCTATTCCCTGGCAATTGAAACTATCGAGTGCACCTGCGTGTGACTCCACAAAGTGCCTTACAGCACCCGAGTGTGTAATCTGCATTTTACGGATGCCGGCTAAGTGTTCCTGGATCCTGATTTTCAGTTTACGAATGCTGCTGCCTACATAGGATTTATTGCAGCTAGTGCACTGAACAAGGTAAACCAAGTGATCCGTATCACAATTTATATAACTGTTGATTTTATACACTTTGTTCTCTATTTGTCCTGCAAAACTATCTGTTTTGTTCATGTATTGGCAAACTTTTCACAATTTCTTCCCACATTTATTGTTACCTTTAAAAGTTAACCAATTATTGGGTGAATTTTTACTAGAAAAGCTGCTGGGGGAAATGGTATCCCCTATTGTCCTGCTACGTTTAGCTACCATAGTGACCCCCTCATCTATGATATTGGCCAGTATAGGGTCTTGTCTAAGGATATTGACGTTCTTAAAGAAATTTTTTTTGATAGAATCATATTCCATACTGTAAGTGGTCGAGTCAGTAAGGCTGTGTTTTTTATCACCCCTATCTTTGATCTTCTCTATCAATTGTGATTCTTGCGTTTTACTCTTCATTTTATTTTTTGCTATATTAAGCTGTCTGTCTGTATAACCCCTGGCTTTTAATCTTTTCTCTATAGTTTCCATTTGTTGTTTATAATTGAGGTTATCACTGCATATCCTGCGTGCTCTGTTCATCTCCCCATAAGGGATAGAATTGACTGTATGGATAGGATGGCAACTGTCTGCCCTAAGTACAGTGTTACCACTATTAGGTTTTCTAAAGACATCTGTGGTAACTCTTCTATTTAATACATCACCTGTAAGTAATAGATCCAAGAAAGGTATAGAAGTTTTCTCAACTGACTATGTAAACCGGAGATTAATGGTATTGGAATCTAATGAAACAGGCAATATAAAAGGTGAAGATACCTGCCAATACCCTACTAGAAGTGTAGAAAAATTTCATAATGCTTTTCAAGGTTTATCTTTTTCAGAACAACAATCACTGTTCATTCTAGAAGAGCTGCAAGACAAGGAGGATAAAACTAGTTTAGACCTGGTTATCCAGCACGATAGTGGCAACCCCCAATTTTATCCATATAAGGCCCGAGTCAACGCTATGGATACCTTCCAATCTACAATGGAAAGGGATTTGAAAAATTTACAAAAACAGGTACAAAATGGAATTGTTAAAAATAACAATAAAAATATGACAAAACAGGAATATAAAGCTTTGAATACTATAAGAAAAAATAAAAACCTAATAATAAAAAAGGCAGATAAGGGGGGAGCCACTGTCGTGTTGGATGGGGGATTGTATGAGAAATTAATAAGGGATACCCTAAATGACACTCACGCTTACCGGAAATTAAGGAAAGACCCAGTTAGGGAAATGCAAAACAAATTGAATAGCTTGTTGGTGGAGGGCAAAAGCCTGGGAGCACTTACTGAAAAACAAGTGAAATATTTAAGTGACAAAACCTAGAGCACCCATTTTTTATGGGGTGCCTAAGACCCATAAAAATGGGTTTCCACCAGGTATTCGCCCCATTGTATCCAGCTGCGGGAGCTTAAATGAAAGACTCAGCAGCTGGGTGGATCATCGCTTGCAACCCATGGTACAACTGTCACCAGCATATCTGAGAGATAGTACCACAGTTATCAAAGCATTAAAAAATTTTCAGTGGACAGAAAGCTGTGTTTGGCTTAGCATGGACGTAATTAGTCTCTATTCAAATATCCCTTTACCTATGATGAGAACAGCTATACAATACCATCTGGATAAGTTTAACCTCTATACTGAAGAACAAAATATTTTCCTACAATTATGTATAGAGTATTTAATATACAATAACTATTTTCAATTTGATGGGGAATTTTATCTCCAGAACGTAGGAGTACCTATGGGGGCTACAGCGTCGCCATCCATGGCGAATTTGTTCATGGCTTGGTGGGAGCAGGGGATCATCTACGATTATCATAACCCATTTTCTGACTGCATACTCTGGTATGGGCGCTACATCGACGACCTCTTGTTTATCTGGGGTCGCGATGTGGCGTCCATACCAGAGTTTGTTCATTTTCTCAACGATAATACCATTAATCTCCGGTTTACATCGTCAGTTGAGAAAACTTCTATACCTTTCTTGGATCTATTACTTACAGGTGATGTATTAAATAGAAGAATTACCACAGATGTCTTTAGAAAACCTAATAGTGGTAACACTGTACTTAGGGCAGACAGTTGCCACCCTATCCATACAGTCAATTCTATCCCTTATGGGGAGATGAACAGAGCACGCAGGATATGCAGTGATAACCTCAATTAAAAACAACAAATGTAAACTATCTAGAAAATATTAAAAGCCTGGGTTTATACAGACACACAGCTTAATATAGAAAAAATAAAATTAAGAGTAAAACGCAAGAATCACAATTGATAGAGAAGATCAAAGATAGGGGTGACAAAAAACACAGCCTTACTTACTCTACTACTTACAGTATGGAATATGATTCTATCAAAAAAAAATTCTTTAAGAACGTCAATATCCTTAGACAAGACCCTATACTGGCCAAAATCATAGATGAGGGGGTCACTATGGTAGCTAAACGTAGCAGAACAATAGGGGATACGATTTCCCCCAGCAGCTTTTCTAGTAAAAAATTCACCCAATAATTGGTTAACTTTTAAAGGTAACAATAAATGTGGGAAGAAATTGTGCAAAGTTTGCCAATACATGAACAAAACAGATAGTTTTGCAGGACAAACAGAGAACAAAGTGTATAAAATCAACAGTTATATAAATTGTGATACGGATCACTTGGTTTACCTTGTTCAGTGCACTAGCTGCAATAAATCCTATGTAGGCAGCAGCATTCGTAAACTGAGAATCAGGATCCAGGAACACTTAGCCGGCATCCGTAAAATGCAGATTACACACTCGGGTGCTGTAAGGCACTTTGTGGAGTCACACGCAGGCGCACTCGATAGTTTCAAATGCCAGGGAATAGAACGTGTTAATCACCCTTGCAATGGAGGTGACTGGGAACATCGAGTGCGCCTGCGTGAGGCATACTGGATCCATACATTGGAAACTAGAGCTCCGGTAGGAATGAATAATAGAAATGATTAATTATATATATATATACTAACAGTATTATCTGTATATACAGGCTATAATATCTTAGAAAGTTGGAAGGAACAATTTAATAACAATATTAGTAGCGATAGCAATATGTCAGTGTTTTTAATATGGAGGAAATGACGTGTATACGCACGTAACACCTCTTTTACTATTTCAATGAACACAATTGAAATGTTGTTTGAACCGTGAACAAGGGCAAAAAATCTCTGTGCCTGAAACGCGTAGGTTTTTATTTCTATGTTTGTACCGTCTGCACTATGAGGTCTTGAAATAAATTGGAGTACCTTTTTCACCTATTTTCCGCTGGATCCTTCATGTTTTATATTTTGTTGTTAAGCTTCTCCATGCCCTTTATCAGTTTAGGTGCTTCTCTTTGTAATTTCTCTAACTCCTGTACATCCTTTCTCTAAACCGAACCCCAGAACTGAAGAGCATATTCCAGTCAAAGAAGTACCAATGCTATATATAGCGGTAATATTACATCTCTGTCCTGCGATTCCATGCCAATATCCTGCTGGCCTTAGAGGAAGCTGATTGACATTGCATGCTTTTCTGTAATCTATGACCTATAAGTTTGACCTATATATATAATAAACACACACAATTATATACATACATTGTGCACATATATTTATGTTATATATACTATATTTAAACAACACACACACATATAAAAATAAAGATATGAAAATAAAATCCATCCGGCATCTTCTTTGACCAATGTGCCTGCATACCTGCTGGACAGAAATGCAGCTGATCACCTGTGTACTTGCACAGAAAACGATTATTGGTTATTACAGAAGCAGAGACCATGTTATTGTTCACAGGACTACTACTACATATTTTGATAATTAAATAGCAAGTTTGCCATAAGATAGGGCACATGCCAGATAATTGTCTAATTTTTCAGATATATTAATATGTCATTTATTTCTGACTAGATCATATTAGTTATGACTTATTTGCCATTAGACTTTATAGTTGCATCCTGGCAATTTTTTCAACTCTTTCCTTGTAATTCCTAGTGGTGTGCAACCATCACAAACTGCATCTTTGTAATAAGAGAGATTTCCAATCAAGTCAAAGTAATTTTTTCAGTGTACTGTTTCTTATGAATGTTATTAATGCCCTTTTAAATACTGTATATTGTTTTAATTTTTCTTTCATCAGCTCAGCAGGCAACTATGTAGGGCATCAAACTGTCTGATCCCTTTAGAATTAGCTATTTCCATGTATGGTATAGGCAGCCCCTTGTGACAATAATTAGGCCAAACGGCTGATTGCCAGCATCGAACAGACTGCCAGGTAGACTTGCTTTGATATTCTAAACATTTGTACACCTGTTTCCTCTTATTATATCTATGCCCTGCTGCTGGTAATCATGGGAAAAGGTCCATCTGCCTCTTTCAATATTTCAACCAAGCCTATCTCCTTCTCTGGTTTAAAAAAAGTATTGTAACGGAAATATCAAAATTGTAATACACAGTGGAGCAAACAAACCATAAAGTTAAAAAAAAACAAACAAAAAAAACCATTCACTTTAAAGAAGTCAAAAATTGCTCTGTTGGAGCAAGTATTCTGATTTTCCTTGATGGTAGCAAACACAAGTTACACTATAGCCATAAATGTTTTTTGATTATGTAGATTTGGCTATTGTGCTCCATGAGTGCTTTCACACTTATGGTTTTAAGCACTGAAAACTGGGAATTTACCAACTGTTCAGATGAACTGTAAATAACCCCAGTGGGTCACTCAAATCAGCGTCACATTTTTACGCATACAACGTTCTTTGAATTGGTATTAAACAGTACAGACCTTCTGGTTTTATTTCTGAAGGTAAACTGCCATCTACTGGGATAACAGATAATAGAATAGAGACAATAGAAAAAAAAATAGTTGTACTTTGTTTTCATTATTTTTCACATATTTTAATGACGATATAAAAATAAAAGTTATTGAAATAATTATAATGCACAAAGCGGTCTGTAAATTTGAAGGAAATAATGGGAGTTACTGAATGGGAATTCTTCAGGTATAGATATGTAACTTCCTTTACTCCTGGTCAATGCAGATTCACAAAAACCTTTCACATGCCACCTGGAGTTCTTTGACGTTTGAGGATGATCTTTTTAGAATAACCACTTGATTAGAAAGTATCAAAAGTTATTAAGGAAAATCCAAATCTATTGCCAGTAACTTTTTTTTCTCTCTCTTTTAGAGAAACAAGTCGGTGGACAATCTCATACTGTATGTATGGGGACCTGCCAAAGTATCTTTGGGTGACAAATGTTGACTAATTTGGAGTATTTTGTTTTCATAACTGTTGTTACTTTTCAGAATCTTATATTATTACATCAAATCTATCTATACCATTTGGTTCAATTTATTCACAGACAAAATGGAGCAGGAGGAAAATGTTTCCAAGAGTTTTTTCGGAAACCGTTGTCTGATGCAATCCAATACCAGCCTGGGTTCTAAATGCAGGGTTCTCATATAAGTCTGCCATGGTGAATTGTTGTACTGGATTTACTCTCTCTTGGTAAAAATACTGCCTGTTTAAGTATACTAATGATCACATTTCATGCCACCCAAGTGTATGACACTTTAGTATGTGTTAAGTCAGTTTGTGGCTAAGGCCATTGTTCAATGCATAAACTAGCACCATTCTCTGAGGTCAGCACCTTGAGTAAATTAACCCCTTCCTGCAGGCCAGTCATAATAATATGGCTCTAAGTTTTTTTCCCCCCTGCCTTCCAAGAGTCATAACTTTTTATTTTTTCTTCTACATAGACATATGAGGGCTTTTATTTTGCGGGACAAAATGTACTTTTTAATGGTGTTATTGACTGTACCATAGAATATACTGGGAAACCACAAAAAAAGTGGGGTGAAATGTTAAAAAAAAAAAAACATACTTATGCCATGTTTGTGGGGGGAGGGGTGCCTGTTTTTACAGTATTCACTCTTCTATATAAATGTGTTTTCTGTATTCTGTAGGTTGATACGATTCCAGCAACAACAAATATGTAGGGTTTTTGTTATGTTGTAAAAAATGCAAATATTCTTTATTTCTTAAGTTTGCCCTGAAGCCATTTTCTGCGGTCAATAACTTTTTTATGCTTCAGCCTATAGACCCGATTGAGGGTGTATTTTTGCAAGCTGAAATGTACTTTTTATTGGTATAATTTTGGGAGAGATGCAACTTTTTGATCACTTTTTATTTAAATTTTAAGGGGGCGAGAAACGGCCAAAAATTGCAATTTTGGCGTTTGAAATATTTTTCTTCTACAGTCTTTAGCATAAAGGATAAATGGCGTTATATTTTACTATATTGGACTTTTATGACGCGGTGATACCAATTATGTGTAATTTAAAAAAAAAAAACTTATCTGTAAAATGGCAAAAGAGGGGTGATTTGAACTTTTAAAACTTTTTATACTTTTATTTTACTTTAACATGAAGTTCCCCTAAGGTACTTGACCACTAGGGGGCGAGATAGTCAGTACACCCTTCTGCATTGTATAAACAACGAAGAGGGATGTACAAAGATGGCGGTTCTATTACTTCCTGCCTGGGGTAAGGAGTGATAGAAATGAATACATGTCAGCTGTGGAAGCCTTCATAAGGCTTCCAGCCACCATGTTAATGGATCAGCATCCCGCGCTCTCGAAGCGGGGTTGCTGATCGGAGTGAAGAATGCCGCGCGGCATCGTTTCTCATTCACTTAGACGTCACGCTTAAGGGGTTAAACAGCAGGGAACGGACCTGGTCCTATTCCCTGCTGTTAGTGGCAGTTGTCAGCTGATGTTCTGTGTCAGTGAGGGGTCAAATGGGTATTCCTATCTCACTGATCAGGACTGGAGCTTATTAAGAGAAACTAAGAAAATGATCAAAGTAACAAACTAGCTTACAGTTACTGATGCATGGATTCATGGCCTGAGTGACAGTGGTGCCCAGATAGCCTCCTAGGCATCTGGAGGCAATGGACTAATCCAAATAGACTACAGGGATGTAGTATTTTAATGCATATTGATTAAACGTATGATTTTAAGCTATATACACATTTTTCCAGAATTTGGGTGCTGGATAAAAAAGTTATTCACATAAATTAATTGAATAAACACCTTCACTATTTAGAGTTGAGGGGAGGACTCAGTAGCCACATGCCAAGTGATACTGAAAGGCCCCGTACACACGGCGGTTTTGGCCGCGGTTCCCGCGGCCAGGACCTCCTCGAACCTCGCCGCAAACTCACGTCTCCCGACGCGGGTGGGGCATGGTTTGGGGCGCGGCTTGCGCCGAGGGTTTGCCCCCATGCAAATAAATAGCAGGGGGCAAACCGCGCCGCGGGCCGCGGCCCAGCCGCGCACCGCCCACGGCAGCACCGCGCGGCCGCCGCGCAGGGCACTCCCTGTCAAGAATTGACAGGAGACTTCTCCACACGCGTGGGTTTGGCCGCGGCCAAACCTGCGGTGTGTAAATATTAACGCGGTTTCCCATAGGAAACCATGTTAATAAACTAGGCGCGATTTGGCCGCGGTTTTGGCCGCGGGAACCGCGTCAGAATCCTCGGCCATAACTCCGGCCAAATCTGTCGTGTGAACATGCCCTAATACAACTGCACTCAATATAAAAGAATAAAGTAATAGGGTTCTACAAATTAAAGCACTATGAATACTTTATTACAGTTATCATGTGAAAAACAGGTTCCACGATCTCAGGATCCATGTCTAAGGATGTGTTGGTGTATCCTTGAACAGGCAAATCTGTGCGCATTATTTTCTGTATTCACCTCAGTTTCCAAAATCTGATCTCAATGACTTAATTTGTATTGTGAATCTTAATGATAATGAACTAACTATGTTCAGTCTATAGATATGTACAGCTCCTTGCAGAAGTATGCATCTTCATGCTAACAAAGGGTAAAATCCTTGCAGTACTCCCTTCCATCTAAACAATCATATTTATGGACATAAGTTTCATTTGTTAGCAATAAGAAGCTGGCAGGTGAATAGTATTATAAATGCAGTATGAGGCTACACAGGATTTGTTTGTAGTCTGTTGCCATAATGACACACAGGTCAGCACAGGTGCTGTATACACAAAACAATTTGAAAAAGAGCTTCTTTGTTAATACTTAGTGCATTAAAGGGGTTATCTCCCTACAAGGATAGCTTTTTATGTTAAAGATCTTGCAAGACAAGTCACTTTGCAATATATGTCCATTAACAGTGTCCTACCTATTCTGAGACATCACTTCTTGTATGGGCTGCATCAGCTCCTCAATTTGCTATAGCTACAGACCTGGCTTCTACTAAAGCCTAGTGGAAGCCAGCAAATACGCCCCTGAATTCAAAATGAAACCAAGAAAACAGGACTGAAGTAAGATGAATCAAGGTAGTGAGACAACCCCTTTAAAGCAATAAAAGCAATGTGTATTAAGATGGATCCTCTCCAGTATGAGAAAAATTGTATAGTACTATTTAACAGAATACAAATGTATATGACATTTTATTTATTGCTTATATATTTTTCAAAGAACAATAATTTCAGGTCATTTCATACAGCACAATATAACAAATGCAAATAATGAAAAAAACATTTATGTAATTATTTTAAATTAAAACGCAAGATATACAATTGAACATATTAGAAACCTACTGGATACTGATCATGTGATCTGCAAAAGTAACACAAAATCCTGGCCCCCATTCTTAAAAGACAAAAAAAAATTTAAGAAAGATTGAGTAAATCAGCAAGTTTCCAATGAAAAACTTCAGTTATCATTCATTCTCTTACTCTGAAGACATTCGGGTAAAATATAAGTTCAAACAGATCAAACTATCTTTTTTTTTTCCTGAACTTCTATGGTTGGAACTTTGTTGGCAAAAAATAATTATGTAAGACGTTACATAATAAAGAAGTAGTGTAGGGTCATGGAGATATGACACCCACACTGAAGAGCAAATACGGACAGAACGTTTTACAAAGTGAGTATGGGGCTGAGGTCATTTGCAGCATTTTATGCAGTTGAGATACAATTGGAAAGAAAAATACATGCGTTTTTCGAACCAACTCAAATTTGGAACACCTAGGTGAAAACCTTGTCAAATCTAAGTTATTTAAAACAACATGCATTTTTGCTCTACGTGTTTTTGAATGCATCTGAACTCAGCCGAAGGAACACGTTAGCTAGATTCCTTTGAATAAAAACTTGAAAACTCTTAAATATTCTAAGAATTAAAATAAAAGGTGAAACTATCCAAGTTAAAGGGGTTGTCCAGCTGGAGAAAATTCATTTAAAATTAGGACAGGATGGAGGGAAAAAAAAGTAGTAGTTACTTGCCTCTCAACTGCTTCCCGTATCTGCTCCTGTTCACCTGCGGGTTCTCATCTCAACAGCATCAGCGGTGGTAAGAATTTTTTTTCCCCTCATCATGGCTCCATTTTCAAGTGGTTGTCCAGTTCAAATAAAAAATAAATAATAGGCTACTGGTGCTAAATAAAATTTAAAAAAAAAAACACTTTCCTCCGTTCCAGTGCTGGCTCTCCCCAGTCTTCTGTTTACCCTCTGTTCGCTTCCAAACGGTGATGGAAGGCAGTGACAGATGACTGGCTTGCGGTAGTGACATCCGGTTCAGAAGAGAATGAAAGGTAAGCAGGAGACTGTAGCGAGTTAGTGCTAAAACAGTAAGAGGAGTAAAGGGTTTTTCTTTTCCTTGGCACCAGTAACTTAATATTTCTTTTTTTTTTTACTTGACATTCTTTTGCTCTCGCTGGACAACCCCTTTAACGTTAAAACCCAAATTATTGAAGTTATACTCTTTCACTGCAGATCTTGCAGCTGTGAAACACAATAAAAAACTAATATTTTTTTTTTCCGGGTAATGTTACCAGTGAAACAGCAAAAAATTATATTAAGTGCAATATGCAATCAAGAAAGGTCTTTTAAATATTTGAAATAAAAGGGGGACATTTATGAAAACTGGTACTAAGGAAAAGTGATTGGTTGCTATGAGCAATTACTCCACTCCTGTTGTGCAATTCTAATAGGAGCTCAGTTCACTAAATACGTAAAGCTCATCTTATAGTGAGGGGGTTCAGGAAATTAATAGACAACATAAATGCTCATACAAAACCGGTTTCACACTATATGCCTGCTGTTGAAAGTATGAGCTGGCCACCGCATACTTCTAACAGCGCTCCAGCCCTCATCACTTTTCCTTTCCCAGGCGATTAAGCGCCTGAAAGAAGTGATATGTCACCTCTTTTTAAGGGCGCACAGTATGAGCTGAGGAATACGGCATAAAATCAAAGCACTCAATGAGTGCTATGATTTTACCGTAGTTTAGGGGTGTAGTTTGGGCGAAATGCAGCGCAATTACACGCCGAAATACACCCAGCAAATATGCTGTGTGAACACGCCCTAACAGATATTTTGAAGCCTGGTCATCAGTATGCTAGCTTGATGGTGGGTCCACGTGTTGCATTTTATTGTGTTTTTTAATTCCATCAAAAATGCATGCATTCTTTAATAAACCAGAAATTTCACATGTGTTCCAAATTAGGGATAATTACAAAATCAACCTCGTAAAAAAAATGTGTGATTTAAAAAAAAAAATGACACCTGTGCATATGGGATAAGTAACATAGAAGAAGGAAGAATTATTTTTCCCTTAAGGGATGTTAAGGTAATTTTAGATATCACTCAAATAGTGGAATCGCCACAGAAGTGCTGTGGTCCTCTATATAAAACAGACATGCATCTGAATTTATGATTTATTACTAACCATTCGCCTAGAAAGTATATTTAGCATCAACCTTTCTGGCGGACGTCATGCCAATTAATCCCTGCCATAATGCCATATATACCGTAAGCGGTCATTAAACACAATCCTTAGACTGTTTTCTTAACATACCTGATACACATGGTTCAAAAGAGACATTTCTGTCATTCCCTTCAAAAAGAATCAAATATTATAGATCATAGTCAAAAATATATTCGTTGGCTAAATACAGTCTACGGAAAAGAAGGGCCGCCAACGCAAATGTTAGCACAACTATAAGAATTGCTGATCCAGAGTTTACTTCCATAGGAAACAGGGTTAACTGAGAAAATTATTCCAATATTGTTGTGGGGTATAAACAACATGGAGAGTTCTGGGATGGGCAACATATTGGTAAAGAGGATTTTTGGTTACCGATCATCATCACACACATGAACACAATGAGGGTGGCGCAAATAGTCAAATGTTGGAGAACATTGGTTTTTCTTGTAGGATCAGACGTACAACGTGCAAGACGGATGTCTTCTGTACGAGAAGAACTAAAACACTTATCAGATCAATAATATAATAATTAAATTGACACACAAACATACAATACGGACTTGGGTAAAGAATTAAAGTTTTAAATGTTTTAAAAAAGATTGTTGGGGTGGTAAGTAAGGTTTCTTATGTGTAGTCAGAGATTTTAGAGTCTGAGAAGTTATTTTGTATTACAGTGAAAACACATGAATATGATGAATGACATGAAGAAGTTCTTCTTAAATGAACTATTGATGGAGTGTTGTAATTTTGTTGGTTTGGAGCACTATTCTACATATTTTACACATTGGAGAGTATGGAAGGTCACTCATTCTATAGAAAGTAGAGTTAGTCGCGAGTTTGCGATAAGATTGGGGTGACATTTGAAGTACTGAATGTTGACAGATTGAAGCGTGGTGTGTGGTTTATTAGGGGTATGTGAGCGGAGATGGCTTCGATCACACGATATTAGTTACTGGGGACAGTCTACTATGTTGTTGAGTGTGACACACATGGGAGTCTTTCAGGAAGAAGAAAAACACATGAGGGGTGCAATACAACAGCACACACTGGTCCACGACTTCGAAACACAGATATGTTAAAGTTGTGGGGACAGGATTAACACGAGTGGAGGGAGAGTGAGGTCTAATAGAGAAGGAAGGGTCGCGAGAGCAGAGACACACATAAAGGAATGGAAAATTAGGCGGCGCGGGATTCAGTATTTCTGGTATTACAGGAAGAGAATGGTATGAACTTTAATGGTGACATTTGAGTTAACGTGCAGCTGACAACAAATGAGGTGAGGGGCATTGTGCACACACACATGGGATGTAAAGATGGTAATTTCTTGGGACATAATCAAAGTCTATATTAGGTAAGTCAAACACAACACACACATTGTTGTTTAGTTAATTTATTTACTTCTGAGCAATCTGGGGGAAATGTGGACCGTATATGGGATGGATGAGTCTGTTGGACAGACAGGTGGATGTGAACTAGCGTATTATGGGTGTGTGTATGGACAGGTGCTATGTATGTAGAAATAAAAGTAGTGTTAGAGATGACGAGTGGATACGACAGATGGAGGGGACGCGCGATACAACAGTGGGACACACTCGCAGAACATCTAGTGACAACAGATTGTTCGCTAGACTTTGGGAGTGGTGACATAGGTGGGGTACACTGTGTTGCACACTCTGGAAATTAGGTGGTAGTTGTAACAGGCAGAGGAGGTGGGGAATTGATGGTATGGTAGTCAAGAGTTTGTATCTAGATTAATGGAAGGGTAGAGCGGGGAGTTTATTTTGGGTATAATTTAAATATTAGACAGAGTGACAACCTACAGACATGTGATGATGTCTCTCGAGTGTCAATGTCTTTATGATTAGTAGTATGGGTTGTTGCGTGGGATGGGACTTAGACTTATGGGACGTTCAGAGTGGCACGATTCTGGACTGTCTTGTAAGTATTGTAGTGTGTAGAGGGTGGGGATACAGATGGTAGTGTGGAGCACTGAAGACACGGCAGGTATTATCACTTTAATTTTTGGTATTGTTGTGTGTGGTGCTATTGAGTGACGTTTTTGCTTCTTCTTTTTTTGTGTAGAACGATGATTAGAGTAGATGTTAATGCACACGGGAACGGGAGGCGTGAAAGAACAGCGGGTAACAGGTTCAAGGTAAAGGATGATGGGAGGTGGGAATTTATAGAGGCGTAGAGAGAAGAGAGACTCCGTGTATAGGAAGTGATGAGTCTTACTAGTGAGGTACAATAGATAACATGTAGATAAAGTTGGGTCGGAAAGAAAGAGATGAAGATTAGTGGGAGTATGGGGGTGTATTGGGATGAAGGGGGGGTGGAGCTATTAGCACACACAAGGAAGTAGTGTAATGGGTGGGAGATAGGTGGAAAGAGGGTGATGGAATGTAGTTAGGATATGGGGAGGGGGGAGAAGAGTTGTGGAATAATGAGTGACGGTAAAGATGGTGGTATAAGACACAGATGAAGTGATCAGAGGTAGATGTGGGTGAGTGTGATTAAGCAGCAGGATTATGAATAATGGGATGCTGATAAATAGGACGTAGGTGTGTTGGACGTGAAGAAGAACACGAGGTGGGGAGATGGGTAGGGAGGTGAATCACAACAGATTTAGTGTGGTGTGGGGGCAGTGGCCTTGTGTTAGTATAATAAAGGGGAGTTCACACACTTCAGTAAAAGACAAGTGTTAGATAAATTGAAGTTGCTAGTCTCAGAGTAGAAAATTTGAATGAGACACGGGAGTAAACAAAGAAGGATGGAACAGGTCAGAGCTTTACAAAGAGATGAGTTATGGTAAAGGAAAGGAAGATCATGAAAGGTATTATCATTAGTTGCGACAATGGACATTATGGGGGGGGGAGTTGGGATCAGGTGAATAGAGGTGTAGAGAGGTTAGTTTGGGGGGTTGGAGTTGCTCAGGGGGGGATTTGTAGTGCAGCTAGCGCGTGGAGACAGCACTAACAAAGACACTGCAGTACTTAAAGACAGACGGGAGTTAGATGGAACATGTGCTAGTGGCGATGAACACAGTGAGTGTACCTAAAACAATACATTGTTGTGACTTGATAGAGGTTAGTAGTCTTTCTCTCACAGTGAAAGTGAGGTGGTGACGGTGTTTGCGCTTCAGATGAACACAATGAGGTAGTGAGTTCAAGGATTAGTGGTGCATCAGAGGGGGATTGAAGGTATGTGGTGAGAGGGTATAGTGGGTGGATGGGGTCATGGCGAGACAACAAGGTGTTCTGATTCTGTGGTTGGACAGAGATGTGTGTGATAGGAGTAGAGGGAGAGTGTGGGTATATAATACAACGGAATTATGATGCGATGAATGGTGAGATTAGTTGTTGGGGGAACACGCATAGTTTAGTGGGATTGAGTAATTAATAAAATGGAGAGTTCTCTCTGGTGATTTTGGTGACCATGGTAAGTTCAGGTATTAGTGTTACTTGGGGGGGGTACACAAGCACATATGGAGTTTGATGACAGGGAGGTATTTGGACAATCAGTTGAGTGTACGTGGGGACAGGAGAGGTATCTGGAGTTTGATCTTCGTATTTTGGTAATATGGTATTAGTTTAGGTCATGGAGTTTGTCCGGGGTAGAGATTTGTACACGGTTTTGGCAGGGCGGTCTAGTGGTCTCAATAACTAGGAGATAAGCACACAACTGTGGTGTTAGGATACACATGCGATTGATATTGGAAATGAGGTCTATGAACAATATTAAGGACAGGTGGTGTTTGGGTAGTGGCGACAGGGCCAGTCTCTTGTGTCTCTTGTGGGGACTGAGGAGACAGGGTGGGGTGGGTACACACACAGAGGTGGGAGAGTGGTTGTTGGGGCAGACAGGAAGGGGGACAGGAGTCTATGGGCGATCTAACTTATACTGAAGTCATACAGGAGAGAGAGTGGGGGCGGTTTGGCTAGAAGTGTGATTAACACATACTTTTGATTGGTCATGGACTGAGACATGTGATATCTTTATTTAGACACAGTGAGATATGATGTGGGGAGGGAGTACACAAGGGGTGAGGCGGACGAATGGGAGTGTGGTAGAAGGATGGTTATTGGATCAGTGAGACACACAATGGAGCGTATGAATTATCTTCATGGGGTATGTGAGTATCATATGCGAGTAGTGTCTTGGTGTTTAGCATTTAGTTATATATGTGCGAGGTGTAGTAGGATAGTTAGCAGGCGAGGCGGAGTAGAGCGTTTGTGATTTTAGGTGGGGACTAGTTAGTGGCATGTGTTAGAGATGTATTCTGTCTGAAATGACATGAATGAAGGAGGATCATAGGATTGTACTCGATGAGTGTAGGGGGTAGGTATGGTGGGTTTAATTTTTGGTCAGATGTAGATATGAGATCTGTGTGGATAGGTAGAGAACTATGAGCACACTTATACACTGGGTGGGAGATTGATAGCTGGTGTTTCTAGGAGTTTAGTGGTTCTGAGGGTCTACAATTCTCTATGAATTGACTATGGGGTTGTGAGACACACTGGTGGAAATTGGAGAGACATATATACATCTATGGGATATTGGTGTGGAGTTCTCTAGCGATTTACATCAAACAACAGTATTACGAGCGTACACAGTTTAGTGGATACACAGATATATATACGTGGTCTACGAATTACTACTCTTCTTTTTTAACACAAGGGACGATAGAACATTGAGTTATTAGCGATGGTATTGAAACACAAGTCTTGAGAAACTGTCTATGGGTATATGGTGAATAGGCAGTGTAATAGATTTAATAGATACAACTGGTGGGTGGGAGGTGAGGAGGCTGAGGGTATCTGAAATTAATCATCTGTGGGTATGAGAAGGGGAGTACATGGACATGCTTAGATCGAGAGAGAATTTAGTTTAGATGAGAAAGAGTAACTCATAAGGTGCGAATTGTAGAGCGTCATCGAAATGGGTAATTGATTAGGTAGGTGACCTGTGATGGATAAGGATATATATAAGTACGCATATGGGGGGACGGTATTGAGGTTGGTGGGGGTTGAGAGCTGAAACACGATGATTCTGAATTATGTTGAGCTGGTGTGAGTGAACTAGGAGTATGACATGATAGGTTTGTGGGTAGATACTGAGCAATCTTGTGGAGAGGTGTATATGTGTGGTGTGGGACAGACAGATGGATCTAAGCGATGTATGGGCACGTCTCAGCTTAGATTTAATGGATGGTGAGAAAGTGTACACGATGATATAAAGACGCGGTGTGGGTCACGAGGAGGCCTGATACATTGGGAACATATGGTGTGGTCATAAACTCTAGGGGAGCACTGTTATATGTGGTGGTTCTTTTAACTGAGGGTTGTTTTAGTTGCATCTTTTGACATGTAGAGAGGGGGTCTAGAGTGTTGAGTTAAGAACAATATAAAAATTCGGGGATTAACAGCATTAGTGTGTTTGAAGTCTGGATTGTGGGCGGAGTACATTGTTGCTCTATTGTTAGATATAGTTTCTTCTGTACGAATTGTGACTCTTTAGTCTGGGTTGAGTGTTAGGTGTTTGGTGGTGCAGTTGTTGCTTGAGGATTTTTGGGAATTTTAGTTTGTAATAGTGGAGAGTGGAGGAGAACACCATTAGATCAAGTGTGAGTGAGTGTTTAGGTATACAGTGAGGGAACAAAGAACACACAGGTGTTACGAGACATAGGACATCACAACAGTTTATGCATTGGGATGATCTGTAAGATTTACTCTTTCAGGGAGTGCGAGACATGTTGGGTGTTAACGAGGTTGGACTCATAATGTGAGTTGGGAAAGGCAGTGAGGACAGAACTATATTGTATTAGTTAGTGGCTTTATCTATTGCATGAGGACGTTACTTATTTACTATGAGAGACAATACATATAGTAGGACAACATGGAGGGTGAGTGATTCAACATGAAGGATCAACACAATTGATTACAACACTGATATAGAGAGTGGATGGTAAATTATTGGTATGTACTTGAAATCAATGAGAAGTTCACGGTGAATTATGTTAGTCACATATGTCATGATATGGAGACAATGCACCATGATTGTTATATGAGACATATAGTGACATTAGATTACTTCTAATAGATGACACGGGGGACATGAGGGGGAGACACTCACTTCTATGTGGAGAATTGATGTCGAGGATAGTATTACATTGGAATGTGTAACAATATAGAACATGACTAGTTTGACACAAACTTTGATAGAGCGATCTATGTATTGTGTGGTATGGTATTTATCGATGAGGTGTAGTAGCCATATTGTATTTTGTACAGGGAGACACACTTGTTGGCATGTTATGGGGGTTTTTTTGTTGTTGTTTGTGATGGCGGTACTTATACTGGAGTGTGATGTGCGTACACGATACAGGATGGAAAAACATAGGATGACTGCAATTATTAAGTTCAATTTGTGACAAATAGGGAGTCACAGTGACACACACACATGTCTTGACACACACTAGAAGAGCAACATTACTAAAATTGTTTATACGAGTAAAAAGGGGGTTCACAATTCTAGTTGTAGTGGGCAATGTGTATGTATTTTCATTAGGGTTTATTTTGAATCACTGTGAACTTTGGGCATTTTTACTATTATACAAGATTTCACATTTGTGGTAAATAAACAGAGTTAGTTGAAGGCACTTTAATTTTGACAGGGGTGAAGATGTGGGCAACAGTGGTGGTGACTGATGTATTTGGTACTCTTGTATGAAAGTGGAATGAGGAGGGACACAATAATGAGGATGTCAGAAGGGGTGTTACGTCTGACTAAGATTGTAAGTAACATGGGTCTATGTGCCGGGAAGTCTTGAGTGGGTATGTATAGAGGGCTAGTATGGAGATAGTGATGTACAGTAATTAATGTGGTGGGGTGGGGTGTGAAGCGATTGGGCAATTTTGTGACACATAGGGGTGGGGTGATGTGATGTGAGAGTCTCATATCGGCAATAGGTGAGTATATGCAGTTTGATATTTTGAAGTGATGTAGTGAGAGTTGGTTGTGTGGGAGTCTAAAGAAATTTTTGTATTTGATATGATAGATCTTACTTTCTGGTACTATTAGGGGAGGGAATTATATTTTGAGGTGGCACATGGTAGTCAACGATAATCGCGAGTGATGATTGGTGTGAGTTACTCTTGAGTGAGGGGTCAATGTGGTTTGGTGTAATTTTTGACAACATTAACATAGACTATTATGTGGGAGTTTTAGAGGGTATTTGTTGGCGACATTGTAAGGTTTTGTTTAACTGTTCATGTCATTCTGTAGATTGTGATTTTGTATTATCTGCGACATAGACACAGAGGTATATGAACTAGTCTTGGGATATAGTGAGTTACAGAGGGAACATAATAAACACGTATTCTGGGGACATTCATGTGTTGATATCACAGTACGAGTATCTTGGAGATAGAGAGATTAGGGGACACGATTGTGGGGATTTGTGATCTGGGATAATGACAGAAAAGCGTATTACATTGTTGTTATTTACATAGTGTGATGTACACATACAGATTATTGGGCGTGGGGTAATAGGGAGGTTCTTGATTTCATAATAGTTGGTCACAAGGGGTAGTACAAGGCGGGTGGGGAATTGTGGCAGGGTTTGTGATCTCTAAACTAAGAAGAAATGAGATTATTGGAATCAACGTGCAGGGGACATTGACGTTAAGTTCTGAGAGGTGCACACTGACATTCACACAGGGAAATAATAAACATGGGTGGTTGTTAGTGATCGACTTGTTGTGTCATGGGCGAGTATAAGTTGGTGGAATACACATGATGATATGAGTGAGGTGTATTTTTAATTGGAGAGACACACACAGAGGAGGCATACGTTTAAGCAATGAGATTTACTTGATTATAGGTGATAAAGGACGTGATTTCTTGTTTATCTTCTCTGATTAGAGCAGTATGGGTACTATGATTTTTGTAGATTAGAGGATGGGAAAGACAGATACTCGGATTTCGGGGAGTTTAGTATTAAAGTTTCGGAGGGGAGTGTTTCTATATTATTTGGTAGGTGCATTGTGGTGTAACATATACTGAATTGACAGGGTACAGCATGTATGACATCACAAACAATTGGATGAACGTGTGTGGATCAATTTGAGGTGTTCTCTGACTCAGTGTTATGGTGAGGAGATGGTGCAGAGAGAATTCATGGAGTGATTAGATTAATGATAGGATATTTTTATAGTGTTTAGACAGTCTACGATGCTCTTCTAAGGGGAGTGACAGAGTGGGGTATATGGTGTTATTTGGATCGATCACTATTGTGGATTTGAGGGTTTACTTCATTGGTTACAATGGGATGGGTTGGGTTAGTTAGATCTAGAAGTTGAGAAACATAGTGTATGTTGTGGGACACATGCACAGTTATGCAGGATATGACAAGCGTGATGTTATGAAACACGACTAGGGCTTAAATTATGGGTGTTATCTCTTAGAGGTTTGTTTTATTTATGTAAAGTTGGTCATAGTAGGCGCACATCTTATCAATGTGTGACACATAGGTGGCATGTGAAAATATTGGGGTGGTTGTGGACACTACTTAAACAGAGCGACACAGATCTGGTCTCTGAAGGATTCTGGGTGCATAGGGGAATCTTCACTAGCGTGTTTTGTGGGAGACTATTTTTGTAGTGTCTTGATTTGAGTGGTTTAGGTGTATGATGTGTTTTATTAGGTTAGACGAGAGCAGGTTAGTTTGAAATATTGTTTTAATTGGAGAGTAGCGAGAGAGGGACTATCAATCTATGCATAAGTGTTACATTGGTGAATATGAGTAGAGGAAACGATTATTCTTTGTGACTATGTTTCTTATTAGATGATATACGACATGTCTTTTGTAATTGGCAGAGAAGGCAACAGGTTAGGGGTGGGCAGTGCAGTTAGACACACAAAGGCTGAGGGGGGAGGGTTGTTGGATAGAGGGTTATGTTTGCAGTTAGTGAGGAGAGGTAGAGTAGGGCGTGAGAGGAACTGTTCTCACTTGATGGCATCTAGTGTTCTATTAGAGGGATGGTTTTAACATGTTAATATTGAGATGAGATATTGACTTTTATATGTGTTAATTGACATGCTGAAGTGATCATCTTAGTAGGATATTGGTAGAGATATGATCTGTGAGTACTTGTGATCTTCTTTCATTGTGAGCAAATTTCATGGTTTTGATTTTATATTATATGTCACCAGGGTATGATTTTGTACATTGGACTGGTGGTTAGGGGGGTGTAGAATGCGTATCTTAATAGGAGTATTAGATATTTGATGTTAGAGCGATTTGAATTATGTGGTAACAGAAAAGGGTTGTGCGTCAATATATGATGATTTATTGGTTTATCTTATGTTTTAGTGCAGTCTTGGGGAGTAGTTTATTCTTGTCAAATTATAGTAATGGAAAATAACACTTAATGGACTGAGAGAGATGGTGATATGCTTTACAGCAGTTGCGTGTAGTCACACAGGCGTAATGAATGGTGAACTCTTATCTAAATAGAGGGAGCAAACGAGAGGGGGTGGTATCTGACTCCTATGAGTGTTTTGTTGCACGACGATATATATTTCACGATAATAGAGAGAGGGGTACTGTGAGTGGTGTGTTATTTCTGTATTGGTGGGTGGGAGGTAGGGGAGGGAGATGAGAGGATGAGACACACAGGATTGAGGTAAGATGGAGCTCTGTAATGTAGGGCTAAGTGAGAGAGGGTTGTCTGAGGACATTACTTGGTTGGCATCAACAAGAACGACAGTTCATGTATGGTGATTTCTACACTATTTATATGTTGAAGGGTAGTATGGCACACACAAGGAAGGCGAAGGGAGGAGCGGTATTTGTTAGTTAATGTATGGCACAGAGTATCTGACAGATTGTGTTTTTGAGGGGATGTTGGGTGACATGAAAGTGTCAAATAGTGGTCACGTTTGGTTATTTAAGGGTGCGTTAGTTTCTTGGGTGCTAGTGATTTTAGCGGATTGTATAGTTGGGATGACAGTCTTGTACAGTCTTGACGCTAAGAGTAATTTCGGGGATTTGTTGAGATTACAACGGTAGCGTGACAATGTTTGTGATCAATATTTATACTTACTGAAGTGGATAATGTGGCGCACAACTATGTTATATTTTCTTAGGGGCACTAATGGAGAGATAGGGTATGTTATGTAGACACACGGTCAGGTTATAGGTAGAGGAGTGAGACTGTGTATATTAGGAGATTACTACGTCATTGGGAGTCAGATAGGGACAAACACACACATGAGGATTAAGATACATTGCACGTGGAGAAACTTTTGAGGATTTGTCTTGATAAGGGTGAGCGGATATGGAGAGGACATGTGGTTTTGACACTCACAACGGTATGGGAGGGGAGAGGTATCAGTAGTGTTAGATGTGAGGCTGGAGTATGTACAATATTGTTAGAACGCTTGGGGGTGGACGAGATTGGATTCGATAAGGGGGTGAGATGGTTAAACAGCTCTTTGTAGTCAGAGGAGGGAGAGGTGAAGACAACACATAGGGACAGGATTGGAGATGGAGGTCATTGTGTGGTGTAGTAGTTAACCAAGTACTGATTGATTGTATGTAGGTGTATGTGTAGGTCTACATCGGTTGGTGATGATTGTGAGACAGAGTAGACATACACGACGAGATGTAATGGTGTGACATGTTAGAACTATGGTATATATGGAGACAATGTAGCTAGTATTCCAAGGGTGAGCACACACACTTGTTGTCTGTTGTGTTATCGGATGTATTGATTTTGTATTTCTTATAAGGGAGTTGTTCGGAGGGGGGGAGTGTGCTTTTTGATTGACACGGGATACAAATTTGAATGGGTGGAGGAGCGAGATGATGGATAGGTGGGTTATATTTTAGATTTATAGAGAGATATGTGGTGAAGTTACTAGTAGGAACGACACATTATTATATACATTATTGGGTTGGGTGTTGAATTTTTGGAGGATAGGTGAAATACTTATGTTAGATGGTTGGTGATACTATTACTTGATGGGGGTGGAGCAACTAAAGATGTATATGTCAACGGAGGGGAGGCGTTGAGTGTTGACAGAGCACGGCTAGGTGCTGTGATACGTTACGCGGGGTTCACTCGCATGAAACGGAGACACACATCTTGTTGATGCACGAAAGACAGGACTGCACAGCATGTGATAGATAGGTGTACACGTGGCGTTACAGTGGGTAACAATCACTTCTTATACTATAGTGCGTGGTTGTGTATGTTTTTGGGGTTCTAGACACTTAGTGTGAGTTAGGTGGGGGGGGGTATTTGGGTTGGCAGTGAGTTCTCTAATCGTGGGACAGGTGTGAATTATTGTTATTCGTTTGTGCTCAGCGGACTTATTTAATGTGGTGGCGGTCATTTGGGTTGAGGGGAGAGGGTGCAGGCACGGTGGGAGGGTCTACTGGGAGTGAGAGTAGATTTTTTATTGAGGGGATAGTTTGTTAGAGTGAGAGGGTGGTCATTCACAGAAGGGGGGGAGGTTCAATGCAGAACAGCGAAATGGGAGTGGGAAACGTAGGAGAGTGCAACGAAACTAGTCACAGGGGGTTGACGGATTATATGAAGATCTTAAATTGCAAACAAACACAATGTTTTAATAAACAAATTCAAATAGACATGAGAAGCTATCACACACTGTAATAGAGCAGTAGTTTTATTGTGTGTTTTTTGTAATTAGTGTAAGATACTGAGGATGAAAAATAGTCTGTTTGGTATTATGAGATGGCAAGTGTGGTATGTAGGTGGTGTTGGAGTTCTCTATGAGGAGTAGATCTGATATATTCGTGATTGTGTGAGGGAGAAGGAGTTAATGGTGGAGGTGAGGGGGTGTAAACGGTTTGATAGATGCATGATTTCATCGGTTAAGAAATTAAACAGGAGGTGTTATAGTAGTCAGGGAGTTCAGGACAAGTAGTTACTAGGGTTATGGAGGGGATATGGATTATCGACGACACAACACATCATGTTAGATTTTGGTAATCATAGGGAGGAGAGGAGTTTTAGAGGTATAGGTTCTATGGTAGAATGTCATGTGTGTGAGTGTTCTTACTACACAGGAGGGGTTGAAACTCAACTCATGATAATGAGGGGCAGAGAGTGTTACTGAGCACAGTAGGGTGTTGTCGTGTGATATTCATCTCACTTCATTTGAGACAGTCAATGTGCAGTGATTGTAGAGAGGGTGGGTTATCTTGGTTAAACTTAGCAATGGGTGTCTCACATGTTGAGTGGATATTTGATGAACTAATCTTTTAATATTATGAGTGTGAGTGCTTATGAGGCGGGATGAGGTAGATGAGAGAATTTTGGAGTTGTTTATAGGTGAAGTGCGTAGTATGGTATGTGGAGATACGGTATTCTGTGTGCTATATGTAATTGAACTATTCTGTCTTAGGAGAGTTGTGTGGGCGGATGGTTGTTTCTTTTTGATCACATTTACTTTCTGTGACTTGTGTAGGGACAGAGTAGAGGGGCGGGTTATTCTTATTTGTTGAGAGGTGATCCACACTTATCGTTTTTTGACAGACTTAGTGGTAGGTGTGGTAGTTGAGTACACATCAGGTATAGTGAGTGAGTGTAGGAGTTAAACATACGGGATTCTATAGTTTCTTAATGGATGATCTCTAGGCGTCTTTTGAACAGTTTAGTAGGTGGCTATTTCTAGTCTTGTTACAGTGAGTATTGAAGAGGAGCACAACGATTTACAGTCTGATATCGAGGGGTTTGTAAACATTGATGTGGAGGAGGATATGGAAGTTGGAGGCAATGAGATTATAGTATTAGATAGAGAGAGGGGATCTCCTTTTATTATAACTATGGGGTGGTTAGGTATGTGGGTGGTTAGAGATAATTTAGATTGTTTAGTAGAGATATGATTCTTCTCTTTCTTTACTGTTTGGGACGGCAGAAGACACTCTATTGAGTATTCTCAATGTCATTAATAGCGAGATGGAGATTTGGTTATATTGTGTTTGAGATGGAGCGTGGGTATAGACTGTGGTTCTGCACTCTAGAGTTCTAGGAGATTATGAATGGAGAGGAGGGGTTGAGGTTGTGTATAGACATGTTTTATACGTATTGTTTATGGTGCAGTGCATCAATAGCGGTGGTGGGATACAACATATAACTATGTATAGGGAGATGCACATGTCAGGGACGACTGGTAATGGGGGCTTGATATACTTATTTTCTTTATTTGAGTGGGAGTGTGGGGGGTTTTTTGTTTATAAAGGTTGGGGCAGACACAGTTGACGTTTGAACGTAGGTTGGGGGACACAGTGAGATGTGGATCGAGTGTGAGGTAGTAAGATGGACGGGTGTCTGATGGACACAGGAGTTGAGACTTTTATGGAATTTAGTGACAGTAGAACTTGTGGTTGTATCTCAAAAAAGGCAATATTTAGAGACAGTGTGAGTGTTCTCTTAGGGGATTGACAGTGTGTAATCATATAATGGAGGACTATTTGGTATGAACGGCGACTTTACTTTTGGTAATGATTGATGTGGGGCAACAACAGTCACATTATGGGTATAGGTATGAGTTCTATAGTGAAGGGGATAATGTATAGGATTGGTGTATATAAACTCGCAGTGGTATTAACTTGGATCTTTCTGAGTTATCAGAGGTAGTATGTGAGAGGAGGTTATATAGATTTATGTAGAGAGGGTGTACTAATTATGGGGGCTGTATATAGTGTATGGATCTGGTGACGTAGGTAGTGTGGTGACAGAGATGGTAGGTAGTCATGTTACATGGAGAGGAGGTAGTATGTGGTATTAACTAATTGAGATGACTAGGTGAGTATCTTAGGACGTATGTTGGATTTGAAGGTTGGAGTTGGTGTGGGGTATTCTGTTGAAGGGCGGACAGGGATTAGGTTAAGAGTGATGGATAGGGGAGACGAGTTGGGATTGTAGTGGGTTAGTGGGATCGTACGTTTGACTACAACGAGTTTTTGAGTAACAACGGACAGCATACATTGTTGTGTGGGTTAGACTACAGTGGGATGGATTGGGGTGGGGATATATTCATCAGGGTTGGGTAGACATAGTTGGTGAGATATAAGATGAGGTATATGTTGGGCAATGTTGTGAGTGTGACATATCTTACACATGTGTATCTTATTATGAGAGTGGAGTAGTAGTGTGGGTGTCGATACATGGAATTTCTGGATTCTACAAAGAGGACACTAAGGACTGCGTCATGTGAGTTAATGGGTGATGTTTTGTGGTGGAACTTACGAGAGACTGGATGGTGTGACACATGATCACGTTAGGGTATGGATATACTCTGTATGCAGAGGTCACACAAGCACACCGACAAACTGTTGTGATAAGGCGAGACATAGGTGAGTATGTGAGATGAGGTATCCGGTAGTGTGAGAGAGTAGGTGTGGGGATACTCTTTTCTTGGTTCAATGAGGGGGTGAATGTGGAGCCTTATTTTTCTTATTGGTATGGTGTGGGATATATGTTTAGCGTCGGTGGGAGAAGTGGGACACAATAAGAATACAGGATGGTAGGGTCTTGGCAGTGTGGATGGATTACTTCGTGTGGGTTTGCTAGGTGGGTACACAAGATTGTTGGGAGCGGTGTGAGTTAGCGAGGTGGGAATCGTGTATATCATGGAGTTGTATAAGCGGTATGGGGTGCAAACAATTGGGGACAGATAGATGATCTTTCTTTTGGGATATTGTGTCTTGTGTAGAGGATTCTTCTCTTTGTTCTCTATGAACTTATATTGATACTATGAGGCATTTCAGGGGTGCAGTAGTGTGAAGTGGCACAGGAGAGGAGTGTGACAACTTGCAGACGAGTGAGTATATTCATGACGGTGTAAAACAGGAATAGGTAGGTTGAGGTCGATAGTTATATAGTAATATTCGTGTGTGCGATCTAATTTTGGATAAAGACACTGGGGGTCAAAGAAGTCACAGACTCTAAGTTTTAGACGGGGTCAAGTACAGTTTCAGTCAGGCATAACACTGGACACATTGTGAACAAAGGATGTGTTTAACATATGGGGCGAGATTGTTGTTACACATATATGATGAGGGAATGGCATGGCTTGTACAGAGTATACACAAGAGTCATGCATGGAAATTGCATGTGTGAAAGGTGTGTGCATTATTTTTAGACTGGTTATTTACATTTAGTAGAATTTATGTGGTTTTATGTTATCATCAAAGGGGTGGATCTAGTGAAATGGTCATATGGTGTGATTGTTGACGGCGAGGGAGATTGGTTTATTATATATGGTGGGGGAGTGTTGGTGTGGAAGATATGTGGGTGGACAGGCTAGACTGATACTACATGGTAAGACCATGTGTAGTAGGTCTTGTAGCACGATTTGGAGAGACAAGGTGGGTCGTTCAATCTGATTTCATACTAGGGGGGGTGTTTATTTCTGATGTGTCTAAAAACTACAGGAGGATGTGTTACAGGTTATGATTTTTGGAGGTAACAGTAGAAGGTGTTGGGGCTTTTAGTGTGAGGTGATGGATGTGGATCAGTTGGAGGAAAAGGGCAGAAAATTCAAGAGGGGGTTGCACATATGAGTGTGGCAATGAGCAGTGGAGTGATTGTATAGTTATATTTGATTGTTTACAATGTAGATATACATTGTTGGAGGGGAGCACTAGGAGCGAGAGATTATCAGAGTGCACATTACTTGAGTTTACTCGGATTTTGGTTTTAGCTTGTGCTCAACACACAGAGACGATGTTCGATATCTCTATAAGAGTCGATCGAGGGTGTATTATGGGTGCACACACACACATACAACGGTGGATATGGTGAAGAACAACTGGTATTGTGAGTGAGTATTTGTGATCTTGGGTTGTGGAGGATGGTGTGTTTGGGTGGATAACACAGGAGAGGTTAGGGACGGAGCATTTTTACAGATTTTGGGTGTATGGGAGATCTTAGACATAGGTGTAACAGGATATGGAGAGAATATTAGTGTAGAGGATAATGTGACGGATGTGATTGCATATGGTTGGGTGTTATACACTTTTATGACTTTGCGACACAGTGGGTGATGAGGATATACGCCGCAAGTATTGGATGATGAGAGGGGGATTGAGTTGGGTCATATAGAGGTGGGATGGGAGGAACTGTGCGAGCACACTGACACATTTGGAGTGTTCTGATGGGTGTGAGTGGGGAAACACACTATCATTGAGAAGGGTTGACAGGGGGTAGGGCTAGTAACACACACGATATGGGGAGGCTGTAACACAGACTTATATCAATTGTCTTTCTTAGTTGACATGTGTGATTCTTTCTGGATGGAACTAATTTATTGGAGTAGAGAGTACGCATGTCAGACATAGGGGGTTTTACAGTAAATGAGAAGGATGTGAAATAGGATCTAAAACTGACACGGGTGACTGTGACATGATCTCGAGAACAGTGCACACTATCTAATATAGTACAGTGTAGGTACACTTGTTTCTAATTTTATCTTTATACGATATATATCGTTGTACACGACGATTATTGGATTTTGTAGGGAATAGATCTTATTTTTAGATGACACACTTTGTCTAGACAAAGTCTGATTTAGTTTAAGGTACAGAGTTGTGTGGGAGTATTTGTATAATATAATTAATTTGTGTGGGGGTGGTGCGGTACGACACTGAGATAGGTGGGGAGTTAATCTATGTCAATAGGACAGGTCAACATCATAAATAGTCTTTCACAGGTTGGGACAGGATGGACTGGGATTTGTAGAGAGGTAGTATCTGGGGTATGTAATAGTGATCTGGTGATAATTTTCGTGTGTTGAGGAAGGTGACTTTGGGAGTGAGTCTGTGTAGGGTCGAGTGAGTGGTATGGGCTGTAGGATAGATGTATGACATTGTTGAGACATTCGAGACTTATTGACGAGGTGCGATAGTGTGGAGGGGATGTGATTGATTAGATTGGTACTCTTGGTGGGGTATATAACAATATAGAGTGTATCGAGGGGAGGTTATGGTGTGGAGATTGTATAGTTCTGGATATCAGGTGTGTACTCTTGGTGGGTGTGGCTGTTGTGGGATTGGGTGTGAGGGAGGGTGGGTGGTGGGTAGGGGAGTGTATATTTTGAGTGTGGTCTTCACATCTAACTTATGGAGACGAGGGGTGGAGTGAGGAGGGGTGGATATGTATAGGTAGTGGAGGTATGTTACACAATCTTTTATGACAAGTGGAGTGTTTGGGAGACTGAATACACGGTATCTTGGAGTTGGTTTGGAGTTGGGTGAGCATGAGGTATTCAAACGATTGGGTTTATTATTAGAGAGTGGGACAGGAGATAGAGTATATCAACTGTCTCTGATGTAATAATGAGTCATAGATTATCTGGGTATCTGTATTGTCATGTTATTCACGTCTATTTATGTGGAGTTTCTGGACGGTGGGACATATATTGACAGTGTGGTATCTCTTGATTATTATGGATGGATTGAGGTGTCACAGATTTTCTTTAAAAGAGTGGGTGGAGATGTGTAGCAACCTGAACGTGAGAGTGGAATATTTTATTCTTGATGGGGACTTATTAATGAGCTGATGTGTTTTGGGTGAGAGTGTGGTATATGAGGACTAAGACATCAGAAGAATTTGGGAGGGTTGTATGGGAGTCAGTAGACGTCGGGTTTTAGAGAGGACCAGTGTGAAAAGGTTGTTGGGATGTAGCATGTGAAGAGATGGATGATCATCGGAGGTTGTGACACGTAGGGGGTGGGAGAGAGTTTTATTTGAGCAATAGGTCTCACGTGTGACTTCTGTTGGGATGTAGTTGTGCTGATAATATGGACGAGGTGGGGAGAGGTGTGACAGGACACTGACGTTTTGGTAGACATGGATCGTAAGTATTATGTGACAGTTGAACGTTGGAGAGAGTCTATTTTGTTGGTGGTGGCGTACAGGGAGAACATTGACTTACATTGTATGTCTGAATTTGCATGAGATGTTAGATTAGGGGGACATTTTAGAGAGGAAGAGAGTATACATGATTGGGATGATGTATACACATTCATTCTGACTTGTAAGTTACTCACGGGGGAAGGGATGTGGATTGTGTGAGAAGGGGAGGGATTTTTTTTTAAGGTTAGTGGTTCTATTAGTACGATTATTGAGAGCAACAGGTGGCTGGTGGTTAGTTGTTAGCTTCAATGTTGAGGGATTGGAATAGTTTATGTTCTTTTAGAGAGAGAGAGTGTACAGTATACGGAGGGTCGTGAGGACACACATTCAGGTCACAAGGGTTGGGTGTGGAGAGGATAGGTGGACAATAAGGGGAGGTAATGGGGGGATGGTGGGAGAAATCATATAGAATGTACATGTTTTTGGGGAAGTATTTTGACAAACAGGTTATTGGATCACAGTGGGGCGGAAACAGATACAGGGTACATTGAAGGATGGTGAATCTATAATTCTCTCTCATTGATTGAGTAGGCTATTTTCTTCAGTAATTGACTGGACAGAGTGTATATGACACATTCTTGCGATGTTTGGATGAAATATTTACATGAGAACAAGATATTTGATTCAGGACACTGGTGTAGGGTGGAGGAGTTAGTGTGTGTTAGGTACTGAGTGTCAGGTGGACACAATGGCTTGGGAGGATTGTAGTAGGATAGTATGTGGACTGAGAAGGTATAGGTGGGGGACACACACAGTCACATTGTCTATTTGGTCACAGTAGTGTGTAGGTCATTAGGAGCGATTTTATACACGTATCGTTGTAGGTTACAGTGGACAAGAGACGGGATTGCGGTCGATAGTGTGTATACAGTGCCAGATGATTTCATAAACTTGTTCTCATCTTTTGGCTCTTAGTAACTGGGACTGAGGGTTGGGTGGGGCTTTTATGTGCTCTACATGTTGGTATGATACTTTGCGTAGAGTGATGGTTTGTAATGGTATCTAGATGATTGTTACGAAAAGGGACGATTTAATATTGATGTATCGTGGTGAGACAAGAGAGAGCATTAGGAGTTGAGTCTTCACTCTATCTATTTCATTATGAGTCAGTTTACTAGGCATGCTGTACAAGGGTGACAGACGAGGAGGTGGGTGGAGAGTTCTACATGTGGGGAGGTACAGTGATTATGAGGGGGGGGGGGAGGGAGGTGGGAGAAGGGGGGGGTGGGGAGGGGGTGGGGGGGTGGGAGAGGAGGGTGGTTGCGTGAGTCTTATGAGGTAATTGATATAAAGCAAGTATGTGTGGTGGGCGAGAATTTGTATGGGAAGGTTGGGGATTTTATGGTTAATGGAAATGTGGAAAATATTGTATATGGGGGGGGATATTGGTGTGTGTGGGAGCACTACACTAGTGGAGCTAGAGACTGATTTAGGAGTATTAGTCGTATTGTAATGGGTGGTGTATTTATTATTGTGTAGTCTAGGAGTCGGGGTCTTTAGAGGGACTATTTTTACAGTCTACTATTTTAGTGGTAAGATTGGGATTGGAATGTGGATGTGCTGTGAGCGTGTGGCGCGCGAGGGGAAGGTATTGTTTAAGAGATGGAAGTGGATATTACGAGAGATGGGAGCGTGTGTGGTAATGTACTACAATTTGTGGAGCTGATGACATTCATGGGGTTAAGTAACAGAATGGAATGGATATTGATTTCATGTGTTCTATTTCAGTGAAGCGAGAGTTGTCATAGGGTTAGGTGGTGTATTTGGAACACAATGGTGAGGGGTTGGGGACACTTCGTGATTCTAAATTTAGAAAAAGAGCGTGGGCGGAGTTTTAGTTATGATAAGCGTGATTGACATTTTAGTTTGTTTAACTGAGTGGATTAGTAGTTTGGGACATTCACATTTGGAGATAATATGGGTTGGGGATTGGGATAGAGACAAAGATGATTTAAATTGGGCGAAAGAAAGACGAATTTGATATGGTTGGTATGTAAGAGATCTGTTGCATTAGAAGAGGGTTGACTTGTACTGAGGGTGTGGGGATTTTTTTATGTGTATTGGAATATGGGAGGGTGGCGTAGAACACACCGAGAAGATGACAACATCACAGGAGGGGCAACAGGACGTGAAGTGAGGGAGTACATGATACACAATGGTGTGAGCCACTAAGTGGTTCGGTAGAGTGAGATAGGGGGGGGTGGTTGGCACTTTTTCTATGAACAGTTCGGGAAAACAGACTTACAAATATTGGACTGGACATAGCGTTTATAAGTGAGGCGCGCATCATTAGATCTAGACAATTGGAGTACACGAGGTATATACGGACAACTAGTTTAGCGGTTTTGTGGAACACTATAGTAGGGGGTGCATGTTGACGGGAAGAGAAAACAATATATGTAGGATATTGTAGTGTTGTCAAGTAGGGAGAGAATTCTTAAGAAGTTGTGGTAGGGAAGGGATGGTTGTTGCATTATATGGAGGGCGGATGATTCAGTAGCATTATTTGGTGGATAGGTGTCATTGGGGAACAAATTTGTTACAGTAGTATGCTTTGAGGGAGTGTTGTGTGTTTATAGTCTATGTTGACACGAGTAGTATCATTTATATAAATGAGAGTTATTCAGAGACTGTAGTGTTCATCTTTAATGTATATGTGAGGTAGAGATAGGAGGGATCGAACACACATCTTCACTAATTGAAGGCTCTTTATGTGTTTTTGAAGGTTATTCAAAACGACATGTGTTGGGGGAGAGGGGGTCAGTACTATTATATTATCAATGGATTGTTTTCTTCTATATTTATTGACTGGTGAGAATGGGGGAAGAGTGGTACATTGTCTAGAGAGGTGGTTGAAGACACATTGTGCAACTTAGACACTTTTTCTCTCACAGTTACTGAGAGTGTTCATGGGTATGAATCAAATAGTTTAGAGGGCATGCGGGACAACTAATGCATGAGGTAATTTATACTAGTTGATTTGCACAAGTATTGTACGTTATGGGGTGGTTGGGAGTCACAATGTAGACGCTGAGTTTAAGAGACTACGATTGGTTTAGTTTGGTGACAAGTGGTGTGTAGGGATGCATGTATTAGAATGTACTGAGTGTGTACATAGAAGAGCTCTCAGACTTGGATTACATCTCGGCTAGAGGAGTGTGGAAATAAATCAGTAGTGACAGTTGGTGTACACGAACATTATAGCGCCGTGTATTGTGTGTACTAACATGTTAGAACAAGGGAAGTATGGTAAATGATAGTCACGAAACAACATGATAGGTGTAGAAAGTTGACAGATTACCGTGTGTTATATGTGGATGGGTTACTGAAAGGGAAAATTGGGAAGTGAGACAATGGTGACAGAATGAGGAGGGGTCTTTATACAGAGTTAAAGGTCTTTGGGTATATGATATAGTAGTTGGTTTTGTATGTTTAGATAGAAAGTGAGAGGATGTATTATAGAATTATGATTAAGTATTATTTAACAAAGTGGAAAATTGAGTCGAGGGTTCAGAGTCTGTGTGCGTGTAGGCACACGGATGGGGGTTAATGGTTAATTTTGGGGAAACGTGAAGGGCTTCAGCGAATTTCTAGATTTGATCATTGTATAGAGTACAACACAAAATGGTGATTGGGTATAGTGAGTGATGTACTTCTCTCTATAGATTGTACTAGTTAGACATCTACTGTTCACTTCTATTTCTTTTAATAATTTGGATTAGTCTTGGTCTATATAGTTAACAAAATCCGATAATTTGTGGCGAGTAGTGTAAATACGTAGAGTCTCTAATAAGTATTGTAATTGATGTTGGGGGGTAGTGTTTAGTTTGAGAGTAGATATATAGTATGGTGAAGGGGATATGTATAGGAAGAAATAGGATTTATGTTAGAAGATTTGGGTGTGGGGAGGAAATATAAGAAGAGGGGGGGAGGGAAAAGGTACAAAAATTAGTTGTAGGAGTATAGGTGGGGGATGTGGGAGAAGTGGAATTGGTTGAAAATATTTAAGGGGGGGGGATGGGTTGGGAGAAAAATGGGGGAAAAGGAATGAGAGGAGGGGTGTAAGGAAAGAATATAGTGGAGGGGGTTTTGGTTGAATGAACATGGTGTGTTAAGTTAATGTAGTTGGTGGTAGGATGGTCTTGGTGATGGGGGTTATGGATGAAAAAAAAAATTAAAAAAAAAATTGATTAAGAAAAAATATAAGAGATTGTTTATGGTGAGAGTGTTAAAAAAGGAATGTTAAGGTAAAATTGGTGGTAAGTGGAAAAAGATATTAGGATGAGATATTTCATTTTTTAAGTGGGTGTTGAAATTTATTGTTTGGTGGTTGGTTAAATTAGAATAGATTATATGGGTAATGGAGGAAATGGGGTGGTAAAGGTGTGGAGTGGGAATTGTTGGGGGGTGTTAAATTTGTGCGAGAAAATAGGAAGGTTGAGGTAATTATTAGATTGTAATATTTTAAAGGATTTTAACCATAGATGAAGGATTAATTAGAAAATATTAAACAGAGGGGACATAAAATGAATAAATTTAAAAAATGTTATATAAGACATAGGTGATTAGTGGGAGTATAAATAAATAAAATATAATTAAATAAATTATATAATTAAAAAATAATAAATGATGAATAATGATAATCTATATATTGTAATACTTTGGGAGATTATCATATAAATTGCAAAACTGCATTTATATTGAAATCATACAAATTGTAATATCTAATAACACGTAAATAATTTATAATAATAAAAAAAGGTATAATGGACAAAGAGGAGGGTTGTAGAAAAAGTATATCATTCCACATTGAGCAGATAAAAATTTTTATAATCTGGATTAAAGACAGAAAATGAACTGTAGTTTAATTCATTCCCGAAGTCCCCCCATGGCGGAACTGAACACCAAATAACGTGGCCCATCGCTCGAAGAGCCCAAACAAACGCAGTGTCACCATGGCTGCCACCTATGGCCTCTGACATCAAAGTTACACCAGGGGATTACTTTCCCTGTCCCTGCCTGGATCACAAAAAATCGTTTTTAATGCGAGTTTTTTTTCTCTGTTTCATAACAGTCGGACCCTACAATGTGCAGGCTGGGAATTCCAGCGGTGTGGAAACATCCGCTCTTATCCAGAGTATGTTTGGTCTATGGGGAGGCCCTCGTTTCATGCCTCTGCCAACTTCCGAGGAGTTTTCCTGGCTTTGGTTAGAAAAAAAACGAATAGGAATTAAATGGTCAATGCACATATTTCCTGGCCATTTACAGAAATGATCTGAAAAAAGATCCGTGCGGAAATACTTCAGAACCTTTTTACAAACAGAATTTGAAACACGGTGGCGCTCCAGCATGGATCGCCATGACCCTCCCCTCCATGCGGTGCTAGCGGCTGATCACCACCATGTTACACTACCCAATTGTCCCGTCACCATGTTTCCCGATATATTTGCAAGTTGGCGCGAGGAGAAGCCACACAATCGATTTTCTGCTGCATGAAAACCGCGAAAGCATTTTTCCTCCCCTGTTTGGACTAATCCCCCCCCCCCGTTTCGCCCGAGGCCAAGCTGAGTGTAGAACTGCCGTGACCACCCGCTTGGGTACCCTGACACATGTTTGGTAATGATGGAAAGCATCTCAAACTTTTGTGGAGGCTGATAAGTAGTGGTGTTGGGGAGGAGTAGGAGGCGGGAACCATTTGCGCAGAGCAAGCAGTATCTTTACAACGTTGGAGAGAAAAGCGCGTCCTTCCTGTTCCCCAAAGGTTGTTTGTGTGTTCCCAGGGCTAGGAAAGCAACATTCACCCAGTTGGGCCGTAAAAGAAACATGTTTAAAAAAAACTTGCCCCCATACCGTATTTTACAGGGCTCCCCAACGTCCCGCAGCTTCCCCGTGGTAACCTTTGAAACAAAACCGATAACTCAAGGACTGACACACCTTTTCCTGTTTATCTAATCACCAATTAATGAAAGTGCCTTTGGTACTGCCGTTGTAAGCCTTTTTTTAGAAAAAGAAAATTTAACTGCTTGAACTCTCCCATCTCTGCTCGCAAACAAGCCAATTCTAGTTTTTTATATTTTCATCGAAAGGTGCATTAAGGGTCTCCACCATTATCTGAAAGGGAAGGGAACCTGCAGTAAAACCAACAAACTTGGACAGGATCAACCAACGGTCCCCACTGCTTTGCAAACCTTAGGATGGTTTATTGGTAGACGGCATACTGTTTGTCTCTTTACAATTCCCTCCTTAAGGACTGCTAATGGCGCCATTGAAACGATGATCAAAGGAGCAAATCTTGAACCGGGAAGGAAATGTCCAAAGAAAACAGCTTTATCCCTTCTGCAGAAGATTGGTGGGAGCCTTGACCTGGCTTGAAACAAGGGCAAAAAAATGCCGTGCCACTTGGCCCCGCTTGCTGCTTTGCTTCAAGCGGCAGGATGGACTCATAACCAACAGCCCTTAGCCCCACGATCACCCATGCCAACCGGATTGGTGGGACGCTGCCCCATTGTGTTGACGCAAGGGCCGTTGTGCCAACGTTTATCTTCCAGGACAACGCTTTTCACTTTTTTCTCCCCACAATTCACATATACCCAATATTTTATGGCTTTCCACCGTAGATCCCCCATAGCAAAGAACTGCCCACACAGCCGAAGTAGCTTGAATTTTTTAAACCCGCCAAAACGACTATATTTCCCCCCCCCCCGACTGATTATCCGACTTGGCCAGCCCGCTTTTCCCTCGCTTAGGATCCCCTTGCCCCCGCTACTGTCATTACCTAGCCCCAAGCGTGTCTTTTCTACCCCGTTGCCGCTTTGGCTCCCCCGACCTTTCACCCTGTCTTGCTAACCCCTGCAGACTCAACTGCCACATACAACCCCACTTTTTATTTTTTTGCTGGCTGCCGCCGCTGCTACGCGCCCAAAAAAAAGCCCCCTATTTTGGGTGGAAAAAAAAAACCCCCCCCTTCTTCTCCCTGACATGATGAAGCCCTTCTTCACCCCGCTCCCAGTGCGGTCCCCCGGCATTTCTCTCATCAATCATCTATTTTTGTGTTTTCAATTCAAACATCCGTCACTTAACGTCACTCATCAACCGGTCCCCCCTGGTAAGCCGAAAGGCTTGACCTCTCACCACACAATGAAACCACCCCCATGCCACACTCCAACAATCTATTACTTGCCGCCTACTGCTAGAAGCTGGGGATTTTATTGGCCCCCATTTCTTTCCCTGCCAAGGGTAAGCTGCCTGACCCCCCTGCCCTCCTCAAATTATGTTCATCCTCCTATAATAGTGCGCCTGGGAGCCCCATACCCCACATAGTAAGATCCGCTGTCCTGATGTAAACTGGGTAATGGGACAGATTCGTGACCTGAGGACAGTGATTGCCGCTGAACCCTCTTCCCCCGGCCATCCACCCTAAATGTTTGTGAGTCCCCCCATGAGGTTTTTCCCACCCTGACTCCTTGTCCTGGTTTTAGTCCAGATGTCCATCTGGGGAGGAATGAGAAAGACCCTAGTTTCCCAACCAATCAAGGAACCCTTTGGTTTTTTGCTCTTTGAAACAAACACACGTGCCCCCCGCTTATCGAGTGAACAGCGGCCAAGTAATTGTGGCCTTCACCGAGGAGTGGACCCCCACTTAGTCGACGTCCCCGGTTTGCAGTGGCCTGCGACCTGGCCCCTTTTTTCGAAATGATTTTTTTGTGGGCCACTGCCACTCGCAGTATGCAAGCCCCCCTGCCCTACCCATCTCTGTCCCCTGACCATAACTGTTTTTTCTAAAATCTTGTACATACAGCGAGAGTTTATGATGAAGCCTATCTGTAATAGATAAAATATACACCCCTGTTTTTGACCTCCAAAATGAACCCAGTAACAAGCTTTTGGGTTTAACCCTTGGAATTATATATTGCGCTTTCCACAAAAGCCCAGGAAAAATGTTTTACTTTGTAAGTAGTCCTTTACAAGCTCACGGTTTGTTTATTTACAAAAATGTTAAAAGCACAAAACCAGGCTTAATTTAACCATCCGCATGTTAATTATGCTACCAAGAAAAAAAATGTTAATATATTATCGTGTTGAAAATAAAAGACCGGTATTTAATTTTTTTTGTCAAGCACAGCAGCCAAAACAACGCTTAATTAAACCCTGATGTAAAAATTGGCCCGCAATAAGAAAAAAAAAAAGAAGACACCCCAAAAGCTAGTAGCATTTGAAGCGTGTTTAACAATGGTTTAATTTTCTAAACTCCACACAACAAGAAGATTTTAAATTGTTATTAACTTTTGCTTATTGTTAATTATGCCTTACAATAAAAAAAATATTATATATATGGCTTTTGAGAAAAAGACGGTAGTTTTATTTTTTTGGTTCAGCGCACAAAGCAAAACAACGCTTTAAAATCTCTACCGCCTGGGATGTAAATCTCTGCCGCAATAGAAATTGACAGCCCACCACCAAACCTCTAGTATCTTTTGTAGCTATAATTACAATGGCGTATTTTTCTTACCCAAACACAAACAAGAAGTAAAAAATTTTAATTAACCATTTTGCCTTTGTGGAATTAGGCCTAACCAAAAAAAAAAAATATAATATTTGGCTTGAAAAGGACGTTTAATTTTTTTGTCAGCAACACCCATATAACCTACCCCCGCTTAAATTAACCCCCTGATTAAAATTTGCGGCAATAATTGAATCCACCAACAAAACTTAGTAAGCTTTTAGCGATTTACAAGGCTATTTTTTTTTCCACTACGCCAAACAAACAACCAAAGATAAAAATTGTAATTAACCTTTTCTGCCCTGTTAATTAAGGCTACCATCACTAAAAAATAAATATATATATTGCTTATTTAAAAAAACCGGTTTATTTTTGGTCCAGCACACCAGCCAAAAAACAACGCTTAAATTAACCCCTGGGATGTTAAAATATGCGCAATAGAAATTGTAACCACCCACAAACCTAGTAACGCTTTTTAGCGAGGTTACAAAAAGGGTAAATTTTTTCTACGCCACACAACAAAGATAAAATTTAAATGAACCCTTGCTGTGAAATATATGCTACCAAAAAAAAATATATATTTTTTGGCGTTACAAAAAAAGAAACGGTTTTATTTATTTTTGGTCCGCACACCAGCAAAAAACCGCTTTAATTTAACCCCAGTATGTAAATTTAGCGCTGCCATAAGAAAATGAGCCACCACATCTAGTTTAGCTTAGTGAGCGTGTGTTACAATGGCCTATTATTTTCTAACGCCACCACAACAAGAGATTAAAAATGTAATTAACCCATGCTATGTAAATTAAGGCCCCTGAACCAAAAAAAAATATATATTTAGTCGATATTTTTTTAAAAAGACGGATTTTATTTTGTCAGCGCACACCAGCAAAACAACGCTTTAATAAACCCCCTGGGAATTTGTAATTTTGTCGTCAATAGAGAATTTGAAGGCACAAAATATTTGAAGTGTATTTTTGTAATGTTAAAAACCAGTATATTTTCAATTAAATGAATACAACAGGAAACTGCTTTAGAACCCAACTTGTGATATTGAAATTTTTAATATGCCAGAGGCTTTGCAGGAGGGGGGGGAAAAAAAAAAAGAAACAACCCCCCCCCCGCCCCACACTGGGAAATTCAGATCCCAATACCCCAAATCTAAATCAGAAAATAGAACATTCAAGAAACATCTCTCTGAGACAAGCTGAGACAAACCCCATAAAAAAAAGCGCTGTGGTAACAAAATTCAGTACTTTCAAAGCGCCAAACACCCCCCAGCAAATCCCAAACTCCCAGTCAAAACAGTAGATGAAGTAGAGCAGCCCTCCCCAGCTGCGCGCTCGTTCCTTTATAATATAGGCGGTGTGAACGTCCCACGAATCCCTCCCCGTTCCCCTCTGATTGCTTCCATCCTCTGCAAAACATGTCAATCCATGCTATGCCCTTTATCTTCCTCCCAGAATTGCCTTTATTTGCCCCCATGGTAAACGCCATGTTCCCTCGCAGCCATTTTTCCAATAAAGAGCCACACTCTTTCGTTTCACGCGAAATCACCCCAAAAGTTTCGATTTTTCGTTTTAACGAACCGAAGTTGTTCCCTGAAATTTTTCAGAAACGAAATTTTCCCACCACTTCGTTTAGAATCATCGCCCCCAACTCCTTAAAGTTTTTACTCTTACAGTAACATTGGGTGGTACTAGATGTTCATGAACTGCACTTTACCATTGTGCTAGGAATAAGCCAGCATTTTTGGGGCACTAGGTGAGGGGTGGAACCATTTTTTTGTGTATATGTAATTTAAGAAACTAGGCCAAAAGAATCTCCCCCTCTGCAAAACAGAGAAAAATGGTTTTCCCCCTGCTCTTCCATCAGCTCTTTTCTTATTATTATATAATTAGTATGTTTATAATTAGAAGCGATTATTTAATCGACAAAGTTGAAACATCCTGGCATATGTTATATTTTAAGTGATCGAATTTTTCCCAGATTCATGCGATAAAATAAAGGTTTAAAATCTGAATCATCATCCTCTTAAATTGCGCCTTTTACCGGGCGCCTTATCCCTGTAATTTTTGGGGCGGCCAGCAAAAATCAGATTACAGAATAGAAGCCAGGGTGACAGTGTTTGTGTCCCGAACCTCATGACGGGATGTGGGGGTTATGGTTTTTGGCTATTGCTTGAAAAATCCCATACCTCTCGTTTTTTATAAACAAAAGAACACCAGCGTTTCCCTGTAATCAGCCTCAGTGTCCCCTACTCCAGCCGACTTCATAGGGAAAAGAACCAGCGTCCCGTCCTGTGCCAAACGCTTCATCGAAATTAAGTTACTATTTTCCCCTGTCTGCAACAGAGAAACCTCTAACTATTTAGCCTGTGGGAATCCGTCCAATTTTTTAGGTTATAGGAAATTGAAGAATTTTATTGAAGTTAGCTAGAGAATTTTTTTAAATCAGTATCTAACCGCCTGTAAAATTCACGGCGAGGGAGCCGGGGGGGGGGGGGGGCCCCCGCGTGCGAGCACAGACATGCTCTATCTATAAATAACATTGGATAAAAGTTTTCACCAAACATTAGTGAAGACATTGTAAAAGAGAATATCATTTATTTAATTTACATATTTTTTTTGCTATTGCAAAATAATTTCCCCTGGATATTGGGCAGCCGAACTTATATTGGATAAACATCATTTCTAGTAAACTGCAATGGTTCCCCCTCTTTTGTTTAGCCTTCAAAAACTCCCACTTTTAATCAGTCTATACATTCAAGATAGTTGTTCATTTTTAATTTTTCTCTCATGGACTGTTTTTTGATAAATCCACCTTGCAACTTTAAAATTACAATCCCGCAATCCTTGGTTAGATCCAAAGGGCCCAAAAAAACAAAAAAGGGGGTTTTTTTTTTTTATATTAATTATTATTTTTTAGTAATTTATTATTTATTTAGGGGTTTTATTTGTATTTTTTTTTTTTTTTTTGTTGCCCAAAAAAACCCGTTGGTATTCGTAACGAAAACATCACATTTACGTGTTTTATTTTTGACTTTTGCCGCACCCAAGTTACTTGTTTCATTTGAACGCAGCATCTACGTAAATCCTTAAACAGCAAATACTTATATTCACCACAAGGTTTAATATGAAAGTGCAAAAAAAAACCATTATATTTAATATCAAACATAACATTAACGTGTTTTTTTTATTTGCTTTTCCGTCTCACGCCTAGTCAAACGTGTTTTTATTTGCACCGCAAGCAGTCTAACGTTAAACACTTAAAACAGCAATTGCAATAATTCACCACAGAGAATTAAAAGGTCAAAAAAAATTACCGTAATTATATTATATCAAACATACAATTAAAACGTGTTTTTTTGACATTTTTTGCTGCACCCAGTTAAACTGGTACCAAATTAGAACGCCAGCATCCTACGAAAATCTTTCAAACAGCAATTTCCCCAAAATCACCACAGGTTGAAATTGTGCAAAGTGTTGCCAAAAAAATACAATTATAATATCAAAACCTAACAGTTTTTTACGTGTTATTATTTTTTTTTTTGACTTTTTTTGCCCGCACCCATTAAAAAACTGTTTTTTTCATTTACGCAGCATCTACATAAATCCTTAAAACAGCAATTTCTAAATATTCACCACAGGTTTGAATAGTGAAAAGGTGGGCAAAAAAAATACAATTTGTTATTAATTTTTTTATAAAAAAAAAATACCCCAAAAATAAAAAAAACATAAACAAAGATTTTTTTTTTTTTCCCGTGTTTTTTTTTGACTTATTTGCGCACCCAGTAAAGTTTCATTCTGGACCGCAAGCAATCTACGGTAAAACTTAAAACATGAGCAAATACTATAATTCCACCAAAAGGTGAATGAAATGTTGCAAAAAAAAATACGTTTTATTATATCAAAAACATAACACTGATACAGACCATACAACAGACTCCTTTTCCTTGCCAACTTTTTTAATCTGGGGGTCAACAGGTTTTTAATGGTCCATACCCTGGCGGTCCCCAGGAGTACAGGGTATAAGTCCCATTTCCCCCTCATATTTTTATTTCAACTAAAAATGGTGTTTGAAAGACTCCATTTTTTTATCTCCGCCACTATTTTAAATGTGGGGTCCCATGCCAGGTTATGGGCCTCATGCTGTGGCCCCAGGACAGGTTTATATACTACCCCCCCCAATGTCCAGGAAACTAAAAATTGGTGGTTTAAAGACTTCCCCTTTTTTATTCTCGCAAGCCAAACTTTTTAAATGTGGTGGTCCATGCAAAAGGTTTTTTGGGGAGGACTCAATGCGTGGCCCCCAGAACAGGTAAATAGTTCCAATTGTCCTTTATAACAACTAAAATGGTTGGTTTGAAAGACTTTTGTCCCCTATTTCCCCGGCCACTATAATTCTGATTTTTTATAAAATGTGGACAGTCATAGCATGTATTATATGGGCTACTCATGCCTGGTGGGGGCCCCAGACCAGTGTAAAAGTCCCCAATGGTTCCGTGAAACTAAAAATGGTGGTTGAAAGTCCCCCTCCTATTCTCCGGCCCCACTTTTTTTAAATGTGGGGTCATGCAGGTTTGGTGCTCATGCCTGTGGCCCAGGGGACAGGTAAAGTCAAAAATGTCCCCCCAGAGAAAAAACCAAAAAAAATGGTGGTTTTGAAAGACTCCCTTTTTTTCCCCCTCCAGCACTTTTTTACACATAAAATGTGGGGGGTCAAGCAGGTTTTGGGGGCGTCAGCCTGTCACGGCCCAGACAAAGGTAATGTCCAATGTCCCCCAGTGAAAAACTAAAAATAGCGGTTTTGAAAAGTCCCCTTTCCTTTATTCACTCTCCCGGGCAACGTTTTATTTAAAATTGTGGTGGGGTCCCAAATGCAAGTTTTTTGGGGGGCTCATGCCTGTGCCCCCAGGACAGGTAAAAATCAATGTTCCACCAGTACACCTAGAAAATGTGGGTTTTAAAGAACTCCTTCCTTTTTTTTTTCCGGCCACTTTTTTAAAAACTGTGGTCCCCTCCAGCAGATTTTTTAATGGTCATATCTCGTAAACAGGAACAGATTATAGATTAGTGTTTCCAGTTGTACAACTAAAATGGTGGTTTTTGAAAGACTCCCTTTTTTTTGCGGCACTTTTTTTTTTAAATCGTGGGTTCATTGCAGGTTTTTTTGGGGATATGCCTGCGTTTTTATTTTTTTCCAGGGACAGGGATATTCAATGTCCAGTTTCAATGTCTAATAAATGATGGTTCCCAAAAATCATACTGCCCCATCCTTGCGCTTTTTTTTTTTTTTATTTTTTTATTTTGGGGGGGTGGTGATTTCTAGGTTTTAATGGTCCAGGTCTCATGGTACAAGACCATGGGATAGTGAATGGACTTGTGACTTTTTTTCCTGTAGAAACATTTTTTATAATACCCTAAGTGTGTATCGCCTAAAGATGTACACTATCCATTTACTGGGTTGAGGGATGTATAAAATTTCAGCTTTCTCCAGCCCACATTGTACTTGGGTGTAATAAAGAGGGTGTAATTGTTTGCTTCTTTCTCTAGACCTTTATATATGGTAAATCCGCCTCCAATTAATCCGATGCTCCCTAATCGAAAAAACCTTATCCAATACAGCGGCCCCGACTATCCGCACTATCGATCGATTCTCGATAGCCAACGCAAATCGCTACAAACACTATAATAATATTTATTTGTTGTAATTTTTGTAAAGTACAGACCCTTTTTATCCAAATATTACTTATAATTAGCTTACTTTTTTCTTTAAATCTTCATCTTTTGTCAGAATGTTTAGTGTCACACATTTTTTACTGGGCTTCCATAACAATGATGCCCAGTTTTTTCCATTAGCCAATTATGGTCACAATACACTGGTCCCATTCCTGGAAAACCAATAAATGTCCTGAAGATGGTTGGAGGTGAACGCACTCAAACCCTTTGAAGCATAGTGTACTGAAGCTCCTGTGACCTAACACAAAATATGCCTTATACTGGCCCTCCAACCATCATGTGATATTTTCAAGACTCGTTTTTGGTTAAAAGACTAATGGGACCCAATGGACACTGCAGCCCAGGAGTGACTGATAAATCACCGCAAAATGAAAATTTTAGGTAATTAAATGAATAAAATATGGAACTTTCACATTTAAACAGATTCATAGAAAATGCACTGTTAAATTTGTCCATTAAAAATTATGGTCTTACCTTTTTTTTTTGTCATTTTTTCCATATAAAAATTTTATATTCATGGCCTTGACCACAGTGCTTTTTGTTTATGGTTTTTTTACCGTTAATAATCCTCCACATAAAGAAAGATAATAAATTACACCCAGTTTTTAGGACAATTTTATGACTCCTAATTGCAATCTATATCATGCCAAGATCAGTTAGAGCAATTTAAGGTGTAATTAGCCAATTAAAGTTACATTTTATGATCTTTTCAACAATCCGAATAACAATCTGCAAACCAATGTTCTGCTTGTTTTGCAATTTTGTATCAAATTAGTTCCATTTGTAAGAGACGCCTCTCCTTCTTGATGAAATATATCTTTATCAATCTACATTCGACAACTGAAACATTACATTTCACTGCATGTGAAGATTCTCTACTGCAAAAACAGTGATTTGGGATATTAGGAAACAAGGACATTTTGCACACGCAATTTCTCTGAATGCGTTATCATTAACCATTGTCTATGGCTAATGACATTGTTAGTTTATTTTGATTTTTGTAATAAACTTTATATTCATCAAATATTACTTTAAAAAATGCTTAAAAACACACCTTAATTTTGGATAAATAAATACACTAATAAATGCTTTTTCTTTCTCCATGCTTACAGAATTAGTAGAAGAAGTGTACTGTTTTCAGAATATTCATATGCTTGCTTCTGCTCATGCCAGTCCAATTTCCCATACAATTATTACTAAGATGAGTAGCATTGCTCAAATAGAACACTGTTCAACACAGTCTGCTTGCAGTGAGCCCAGGAGGAAAGTATGTCAATTTTTCCTTTTTTGGGGGTGGTGCGTGTGGGGGCCCATTGCTGCTTTTTTGCTATCTTGTGGGGGTGCACCAGACCCGGGACTAGGTCGGGCACATGGTCTTTTTGGGCCACGGGGCTTTGCCCCTCTATGTGGCTTTAGTGGGGGGGGGTGGCCGGAAAACATGCGCCCCCATTAGTGTAGGGACCCATTTTAAAGGGGTTGCAGTAAAAGGGGAAAAGGGGGCTTCACTGTTTGATCAAAAATTACTAAGAACCTCCTGTTCATTTTTGTAAAATTTGTTGAAAGCATAGATCATTTAGGGGAGAAGGCGGTCCATCCTCCCCTTCATGTTTAAAAAATAAAAAAAATTATCCTTTTATGCTGAACACTGCAGATTTTTAGTCAAGTACTATAAAAATCGAAATAAAAAGTGATCAAAACGTGGCATCTATCCCAAAAATTAACAATAAAAACTACATTTCAGCCTGCGAAAAATGCTCCCTCATTCAAATCCATAGGGGGAAAAACAAAAAAGTTATTGGTCTTAGAAAACAGTGAAGCAGCACAAATTTAAGACACAGAGAATGTTTGTATTCTTTTAAAAACATAAAAACAAAAAAAAAAAACTTCTATTTGGTTTATGGAAGGGGTATCAACCTGTAGATAACAGTTAACACATTTTTGTCCCAAAAGGGGGAAATGCCATAAAAACAAAACCCTTGTAAGTACTTTTTTCACTTTTAACCCCACTTAGATTTTTTTGGGTTTCCCAGTATATTCTATGGTACAGTCAATTGCAGCATTAAAAAGTACATCTTTTCCCACAAAAAATGTAGATGGAAAAATAAAAAATTTATGGCTCTTAGAAGGCAGGAAGGACAAAATAAGTTATATTATTATTATCGGCTGTCAGAAAAGAGTTAAAGAAATGTTTTTTGAAAATTAACTTATTTTTATCTATGTTGCATTTTAGAAAGTAGAAAAGGGGATTATTTAAGAACTTTGGGATCCCGGAAAGCAGGGAGTTAACATTTGAGCCAGAAGGGTAAATATGAACATGCACAGGGTAGATATAGTACTGAAAGCCATGATTTTTCCCCCCCCCCAAAAAAAAAAGTTATCAGGTTTTCTGTAAGGGGCTTCCCCCCTGCCAAAACAAATACCGGGCGGTTTTCCCACCGTTTAAATCTGTTTTTCCCTCCCCATGGCCCCCGGGGGGGGGGAGGGGGCGGTTTTTCTCCTCGATGAGCAGAGAAAACCCTCCCCTTCACTTCACAAGACAGATTTTCCCTCTGAAAACCGGACAGAAATTGTGCTTGCTTTAAGTTTTGGGGGGCGGAAAAACCCCCGGATGGAAAACTGTGCTGGGGACTGCGCACGGGTTTTCCAAAACACCGTTGTGCTAATTTTCGGCCAGTTTTTCAGGCAATCGGCAAAACCGCAAACCGCCTGAAAAACCGTCCGAAAATCCGTGCTGTGCTGACATGCCCTAACAAGTAAATCAGAATCCAGCTTTGATTTTTCTTAGTATTGGTTAAAATGTAAAAAAGTGACCTGTTTGGTTGCGATAGACAAATGCCTTTTCTTGCTTCTTCTGAAGCTCTTTGCACTTTATTACAAAAGCTAACTTTATTTCAGTTAATAAGATTTGTCAGCACTAATGCTAACACTACAATAGTTCCAGCAGGTGGATAGTTCCACACCGCACTTGTAAGCATCAATCTCTTTCGTCTCTACAGAAACGTTACCTGATTTCATTTAAAAAAACACTGAAATCTAAATTTAAATTTTTTTGTTATGAAAATCAAAAACCTCTTGCTTTTTTTTTAAAAGACTCTTTATTCTCAGAGCGTTGCTCATATTAGGATCCCTGCATTGCAGGCAAACTGTCTAAGAGGGACTTGCCTGAGGCAAACTTCAGCATCCCAGTTGTAATCTGAAATATGCTTACATTGTAATAAGCACAGTGGGATAGAATAACTCATTTAGTTATGCTGTCATTGTTTAACTCTGTAGCAAATATGTCTTTGAAATTAGGCAGAAGTGTTAGGAACAAAGAATGCAAATGTGTTTGTGTGTGGCTGAAAGAACAGAATGACCCATTTCTAGCAGTATACATATTTTATAGTTCTGGTCCTTCTGTACACGGTGATGAGACAAGGACAGATTCACATACATTAAACTAGCACATTGGCAGTGACTCAACTGGTGTTGCAACCTGTATGGAAACTAGCATTTTTTATTATGTATTATTAAAGGCAACCCCTTTCAAAATGCAGTTGCTGAGGTTAGCAGGTGATTTCCCCCTTTTCCCGCTCCCGGCAACCCCATAAACACTTTTTCCAGAGGGAAATTAAAAACAACCTTATATCCCCTGCAGCAGGTACTGAAAGAAATACAGTATTAGAAGGTGGCCATTTATATAACTATATACAAGAATGACTTGATTCTGCCAGAATGTAAGCTGTTCATACAAAGCAGCGCTCCATTCTGGCTCATAAAGGGGGTTCCAAGTGGGGGACCACTTTCCTAAAAGGACAAATGGACAGGCGCTGTCCTCAAAAGACAACCCCTAAATGTTTAACAAAACTAATCAACTTTCTCACATGTTTCAACAGGTTTTTAAAACAATGCTGCAAAATTAAAATATTTTCACAAATAGTTTATTTTTATCAATTAACATGATGCAAAGGGCATAAACCAACAAGAAATTTAAATCAATATTTGGCGATGACAAGCTTTGCCTTAAAAACAGGATTAGATCTTCTAGTTGCACTTGCACACACCCAGACATAGAGTCGACCAGGACTCTGTAGTTGCACAAGCTGCAAGTAAATATGCAAGTCAACAGATTGCACATAGTGGAACAGTTCCCAGGGAGTTGGCCACAGCAGTGACCCTCAACAAACAGCGTTAACTGAATATGGATGTGGTTTGGCATAACATTGGGCTGTGTTGAGTTTTCTCAAAATTTCCCAATAGAAACCGCTCTGACAAGGTTAGTCAACGTCGCCGTTAAATAGCCATCAGCCCAATTACTACCCTCACCAAGAGCGTCAGTACTCTAGAATAGTGTTCAGTAAATAGGCAGCATTCTCAATTTTCACATCATGTGCCTGGGTGCCAAACTTAGGTGCATATCTTTATTTAATCCAAATAGTTAAAACCACTGTGTATATTTATAGCAGGTTCTCCAGGTCATAAGTGGCTCAAAACAATGGTTGATTTCTGAAACACTTTTCCTCGAATGCTATATACAAGATGGCAGGTTCCTTAAACTAACAATCTACTGTATTAGAAAGTTTATTTGCTACAGGAACCAATGGAGAAAGACAAACGGTTGGATTTTTGGCAACAACCTTTAACATGAAAAAGCGCACAAGGATTGAAACAGTGGATGCATTGGCATCTGTACATGGAGTCAAGTTGGCCCAACTGTGGGCTGGTAGACTGGCCCCACTGTCTTTCTTACTGGTAATTGGCATCTGATGTATGATTGATGATTCTGGCCTGTTACATTGCGTTCTGCTATTCTGAAGTTTAAAGAGTCAAGAGTTTACTTAAACAGGTAAATATGCAGCAGTTACAGGGTTAACACACTCTAGAGCCAGTTCTGTAATTATGCAGAAGTTACAGGGTTAACACACTCTACATCCAGTGCTGGAAAGATCTGTACTGCTGTCCAATCAGATAAGCTGACAGGGGAAGGGCTGTAACCCATAATTACAGAGCCAGTTAAAGTAAAACAGCCAGTCTGTTAGCTCTGTCTGTCTGTGTGTGAGAGAGTGAGTCAGACGGTCAGAGAGAGAAGAGCAGCAAAGCTGCAAGAGGAAAAGCACCGTTACTCGCTCGCAGGAACTTTCTCACTAATCAGAAGTACAGCTGTGGGTGTGTACACCGGCGACTGAAATCTGTGGAAATCAGAGGGAGTTATCTGCTGTCTCATCGTGGTTAGAGGAGAAGTGTTAAAATGGAGTAAACATCATCTGTGACATCGGATTTTGACAAAGGAAACCAAATCCGAAACCTGTGATTGGAAATTGGCCAAGGAAAAACCCAGGCCCAGAAAGCATGAACGCCAGCCAGAGAGAGACTTTGGTTAGGCCTGTAGACAGATTAGTTAGGGTCTTATCTAGAGTCAGGCCTTACATGGACATTTCCGTAAATAACATCTGCATGAGACAGGAACAAGTCCTACATTGGTGTTGTTAATTTTGTTTCTTGTTATGGTTGGGGAGATCTTTAACCCCTTAACGACTGCCCGCCAACTTTTGACGTTGGAGCGGTGCAATTCGTTCATCTGCAGCGACGTCTTTTGATGTTGCTGCATACATCAGTTCTTGTGGCTCCTGGCGCCGCAGCAGCGCTGAGAACAGGGCTGTAAAAAAAAAACGCAAGGAGGCAAAAACTAAAAAAATTTGCTGGCCATTAAATACTTTTCAGGCATTCAGCTTAAAGGGTTAATTGGTTAATGGTACTCTGGGAATAGCGGGTACTTTTGGAGGTTGTTAAACCCTTGTGCTACACTGCGAGCACGTCTCTGAATACGCGTCCATACTACCGAGTCTGCTGATAGGTTAAATATTGGTGAGTCCAAAGGATGTAGTATGGCAGCACACTGCGTAGCACAAGGGTCCCGGGTTGGATCTATGTGTACGTGTTCTTGATGTATCCGGATAATACCCTTTTTATTCAGATTCTAGTAAAAATATTCATTGGTCTGAACTGATGTTGGAGTCGTTTCTCTCATCTGTGACTCCGCTGTATTCTGGGAAGCCCACCCCGGTACACGGCTTACACAACCTGCTAAAGAAGCGGAATATCTGCAGTTTAAGATTCTGGGCCACAGCAGCTTTTGATTGCAAACATTGGTGAACACAACCTGCATTCCGAGCAGGTGTTTCTTTTCTTTGGCTTTTGAGGAGAGAATACTTCCCATGAACAAGGGGTGGGATCCCTGTTGAGTCCACAAGCCTATGCTCCACTCATCAGGTATGAACTGGTTAATGAGAGAATAATTGTAGCCAGATTTGGAACACAAGTATGAAATCTTACCATAATTTAATATTATGCACTAACAGATGCTGCTGACAAGATGAAGAGGGCTTCTATAGAACGCTGAATGGTACAGTGTTGCTACAAAATGCCAAAGGATAATATTCAAAAGTATTTAGGCAACTTCAATGAAAAGATTGGCTGTAACAACAATGATCTTGAAAACATCATATGCTGGCCCGTTCCTACATGCGGGTGAGGTGAGCTACCTACCTGGGTGAACTACCTGGCTACAGGGGGTAACTAACAAAATATCTACCCACAGTGGCCTATATAACTACATAATAGGGATCTGTATTTCTACTTATTGGGGGGGGCTATATACCTACCTATATACTTAATAGGGGATAGAGATACCTACCTATTGGGGGACCTATTAATTTACCTACCTAATGGGTGCTCTACCCCTACCTAATTGAGGACTGTCTACCTCATTTGGGGGTGTACCTACATACTGTCTTTAACTACTTCCTTTTTTGATATACAAAACAAGACTAAAACTTGGTGCATAAATGGGAGCCCCATATCTGTTTGGGGGCACTTTTACAGTTTGGGGCACAAGGGGAAAATTATTACCATTTGGGGCTCTATAAGTGGGGAGTTTGTGTAGTGGTAGGAATTAGTAGGGAAGAGCTGGAGTAGTGAGGAGACTAAGATGTTTGTTTAGTAAATACTACAGAGAAGAGTCATGGACGGGAGAAGTAATCATGGCGGACAGGGCTGGAAGGAAAAAAAAAATGAAAGAGAATAACTCATCACAGATGTCTCCTGTAAGTCCCTGGATGTAACTTTACTGTAATCGCTTATATGTCTGCAGAGCCTATGTACAATTGATATCCATTTCATGGTATGTTGTATTATTCAGTCACTGTGTGGTGCTGATATGTGGCCATGGTGTGGCGGTATAATTCCATCACTATGTGATGGTGATATGTGATCATGGTGTGGTGGTATTCTGCCACTATGTGCTGGTGATATAACATCATAGTGTGGTGGTATTATTCAGTCACTATGTGTTGGTGATATGTTGTCTTAGTAGGACATTGGCACTATTAGCCTTGGGATTCTAGTTTTGTGTAGCAGTGTTATTGGGTAATTGTATGACTATTTTTTAGAAGTTTTACATGTAGCACATTGTATTAAATCTTTTTGTATATTTTGTCTCTGGTTGATGGTAATGCACGGTGTTGCATTGTTGCACATTTTGTTAAGAAGGAGGGAATTTCTTCACTCCGCTCTGAGTGCAATTTAGCCTAGGAACGACCATGACAATATGGTTATAAAAGGTTCGCTTTTCCCCTACCAACCTGCACACAGGGTCACCTGGGTTTCATGGGAGGGCCAAACAAAAAACCAAATCAACCACATATACAACAGCCGTATGTGGAGAATAAGCTTACTTGATATCCAAAATAAATGCAGCATTGATATTGCGTCTGACCATCATCTTCTTGCTTGCAAGATACAACTACGGGTCGCATGTGTTGATCGAAGGGAGAAGAAAGTCAGAAGTCATTTCAACATCCATCGGCTATAAAACCCACAGGTGAAACAGGCATTTGTCAGAGAATTTGAAAGCCATGTCTCAGAGGTTCTCACTGAAGGAACTGTTGAGGAGCAATGGACAGCTGTCGTGGAAAAAGGCAATGTAAAACAGCTGGTCCAAATTAAAAGGAATTATTATTAATTAATTCAAGCAAAATTACAACAAAGTGACATACAAGAATTTCACTTCCATGCAATTCAGGGAGCGCTCACAATCAGATAACAACGCAGTTGTCACGTCAGAGTAGGTGCAGTGGGCCCTGACTGCCACCCAGCCCTTTGTCCCTGCCTACTTGGCGTGCTGCCCTAGGCGGCAGGGCCCCAACTGGATGACAGCCCTACGCTGCTAAGTGCAGGCCGTCAGGGAAACTCAAAGTCCAACAGTCCGGGTCAGTCACAAATACGGGAACGTATATGCAAGAAACGAAAGCCAAAAGAATAGTCAAAAAGCAAGCCGGGGTCCAAACACGGTCAGGAGCGCAGTACAAAGTCGGAGGCAAAGGCGAGGTCAGGAAGCGAGCCGAGGTCAGAAATCAGGGGAGCAAATACAAACAGGAAACACAGGGAAAAAGCAAGGGGAAACCTTTTTCAGGCAAGGACCTGAGAGAAATGAGGGGGTTTAAATGAGGAACCCAGGAGCCCCCCCAGCAGATGATTGGTGCGATCTCCGGGCCCTCCTATTGGCCAGTGCGACACACCCTCTGACTTGATTCGGAGCCGAGCTGTCACTCCTAAGCTCATCAGCCCGGCCTCTCCCTGGGTTTGTCGACTGACTAGAGGGATTAACCCCTACTGTGCCTTGCTGCTTCATGGCGGAAACGTGCGCCATGACAGCGGTCTTCTTATAGTATAAAATTGTTCATTGTGACAGGTTTTGTCCAATAGTGAAGTTAATAATATGGGCTGAGTAAGTCGAAAAATGTTTGTGTCTTTATCTTGTCCATATTGAAAATAGCTGGGTGGATGACGTCATGTAGCAAGTCCAGTTTTGAAGTGATAAGATGGTGTAACTTGTGTAGAAAACTCCATTTTGAGAACACAGCAGAAAATATCTTAAGTACAACAGCAAAACATATTTTTTCATCACTCTCTAAGTATCATGTTAATATCAAAACACAGCAATCTATATGGTTTTATTCATTTCTTTAACATTTTCACATTTTTAGAATTTTATTATAACACATATATTTTTATCACACATCTTTATTCATTGGAGAATCTCAGGCAACAGCATCTAGAGATGCATCTTAGCACAGGTCCCTACCTATGAACTCACAAGACACAAAGCCTATGGGCTCAGTGTACGTTGATCACAGGCTTGGGTTGTTTTCCCCTGGAAATCACAAGCGGTCACCCAAACTGCTGAGGCGCAACTGTGGGACCCTTTATCAGAGATGATGTCCTCCACCTGGTTCCCAGAATCGCCGGAAGGGGCGACAGGTGAGACAGGTAGTTGAGCAAGGCTAGCAGACGAGGCATCTTGAGGTGTTGTGTTTCTCCTTAGGAATCGGCTGGGGGTTGGTGTGTCCATCCACTCTAGGTTTGTTTCACACGATGGTACTGCCTGTCATGGGGGCTGGCGGCCGGGCGCCGTTGCACCTGCGGCCGCCCCGTGTCGCAGGGGGTCCGGCGCAGTGCCGCGGCTGCCGCGACCATCCCTGCCTCCGGCCCTTGGTTGACTGTACGCTTCTTACGGTTCGTGCTCGGTGAACACTGATTTTCTGTCCCAGCCGCCGGCGCGTACCGCTGCCCTAAGGAGTGGCGGCTGCGCGTCGCTTGATCTGGATTTAAAGGGGCCAGCTTTCCGGTAATTGGCTTCGATTACCGGGCGCGGGGTCCTTTTTTAAGGGTTACGCCCAGCACTCTCTGCAGTTCGTTGGTGTGCTTTTACCTAGTCTAGAGGAGTGTTGGATAGTCCTGTCTGATTACACGTGTCCAGTCACCGTCCGTACGTTTCCTGACTTGCTGTTTGCCGCCTTGCCCTGACGTCTGCCCGTCTTGACTAACGAACCTCTGCCGCCTGCCCTTGACCTTCTGCTTGTCACCAACTTCTATGCTCTGGATGACGATTATGTTCCACGCAATACCCCGGTTACCGCCATAGGCAAGCAAGTCACGTCTGGGGTAGCGACACCTGGTAGCTCACGACGCAGCAAGGTCATCCCGCTTTGCGGCGGGCTCTGGTGGATTTACCGGGGGCTACTTAGTACTCCACTCCCTGGCGTTGGCTTACGTCATCATCGCTTGCGGTGGTCCAGCGCTAGTCACCAATACCCGTGACAGTACGAACTGGCCATTGGATTCCGCCAGGGTTCCCTTGCCGGTTCTTCCGGGACGTTCACGAGGCTGTCGCCCCCCCAGTAGATAGAGCCAGCGTATTGACCAGCTCGCGGCCTTTGATGAGACAGGAACCTCGTGTGCCCATTTTTCCTCCGCCGGCGGCTGCCACCTCCTCGCCAGCACAGTTGGGCCTGCAGCATGATCGGGACCTTGCTGATAATTCTACAGCTCCCTTCCACGCTATGATGTAGACCAAAGAAGTGCAGAGGTTCATCATTTCAATGCTCATCCACATGAGATGCTGGGGGCATCAGTCCCTACCAAGCGGGCTAAGTGTGGCCTTCATAATAGCATCCTGAACGGGCAAAGCTCTGGCTGGGCCACTCTGATATGGGGACGAGGAGAATCCTGTTGACGAGCGAATCATTCAAAGCTTCCTCAGGGGTTCCGCTCAGTCTTCAAAGGAACCAGGCCGCACCTCCTCCGCTGCCGCAGCTTCCTTGCTCTGGGTCTCCGTCAGGGCGGACTCCACTGTGGCTCACTACTCCGTGCAGTTCCGACACATTGCCTCTGACTGGACTGGAATTATTGAGGATTTGGTGGATAACTTTCTGGCTTGGCCTTTCGGGGCCTATTAAGATGTGGTCGCTGGTCGGGAAATGCCTTCCGCTCTGGAACGAACTGATTCGCTTGGCTTCCCCGATTGATATTGGTTTGCGGAGAGAGAACAACAAGAGCTCTGAATTCCAATGGTGAGGTCGCCAATCCAGCGACGGCTACCTCTTCTGGCTCGTCTTCCACGTACTCCTCTTTCCTCAGCCGGAGGGACATAACCCATGCAGGTTGAGAGAGACCACTGACCCAGGAAGACGCTCGCAGAGTCGGTCTGAGGCAGCTATGCTTTCTCTGTGGCAGTTTCTGGCACTTCATTGGGGGTTGTCCGGTGCGTCCTGGGAAACTCTCGCACCTGGCTCGCAAGAGAGGACATCCCTGGGTGTCAGCACGGCTTTCTTCGTCTGTCCAATTACCGTCTCTGTGAACTTCGCCGGACAGCAACTTTCAAGCACCGCCTTCCTTGATTCGGGGTCCGCTAGGAATTTTGTCAGCCAAGCTATGGTCTCAAATCTCGTTATCCGGTTGACCTTTGCAGAAACCCATGTTCGTTTCTTGTCAGTGGGTGAATGCCTTAGGACGCTATTCGGTTCTGCACAGCGCCCTCACTTTGCAGATAGGCGATCTCACAAGACTTTGAAACTGCTGGTTCTGCATCGCTCATCTTCGGAAATCATCCTGGGCCTTCTTGGTCGCAAGACCATGCTGCCGACCTTGATTGGAACACGGGCGAAATTATCTGTTGGGGTCCTGCGTGAACTCGCGTATTCATTCCGGTTCTCCGTTCTTGTCCACGGCCCCGCCTCTGTTAGTCTACGAGTTATTTGTTGGGTCAGCCCACTCCGTACAGGATTTTGCCACGTTCTTTTTGAAAGGCTGGCGAATACTCTGCCCACCCCCCCCCCACCCCCCCCCCCCACACCGCGCCGGCCATTTGATTGTCTATTGACCTGCACACCGGCACTACTCCTCCACGATGCATGAGTTATACTCTTTCCGTCCGGAGGACTAAGCACTATGTCGGAGATACATCCAGGAGAACACCTCCGTATGGGGCTTAATACGCATGTCTTCCGCGCCCGCGGGAGCGGCTTCTTCTCGTTGAAAAAAAAAAAGGACGGTTCTCTCTGAACTGTATCGATTATTGGGGACTTAACAAATTTCTATAAAAAATCGATATCCACTGGCCTATGATCTCGGTAGTGTTCGACCGCCTACGGGGCGCAAAATTTTTTTCAAGTGGACTCTGAGGGAGCATTACAAATGATTCGTATCCAGGAAGGCGACGAGTGGAGACGGCGTTTAATACAGAGATGGTCATTTTTGATATCTGGTCATGCCGTTTGGCCTTCTGCAACGCTCTGGTGGTGTTCCAGTATTTCGTCACTGAGATCTTCCGCGGATTCCTCTACGTCTTGTTATCGTTTACCATTGATGACATACATAATTTTCTCTACAGATTAGAGTCTAACCGCCACCACATCGCCAGGTGCTCAAACGTCTCTGGGACCACCAGTTATATGCCAATAACTGGAGAAATGCCTGTTTTGAACGCACCTCGTGGCCCTTCCTGGGTACATCGTCTCTGATCAGGGTCTCCAGATGGATCCCTCTAAGCTGTTGCAGTCTTACAGTGGCCTCGACCAGGGGCCTTCGTGCTATCCAACCGTTTTCTGGGATTTGTGAATTATTACAGGACAGTTTATTCGCACTTCTCCACGCTCGTGGCCCGCTGGTGGCCACTTATGAGAAAAATGCCATACCCAAATCCTGGCTCAGGATGCTCAAGAAGTCTTGAGCCCCCTAAAAATCTGAAATTTGCTTCAGCCCCTGTTCTGCTCCCCCCGGCCCCGCACATCTGTTCGTCCTTGAGGTGGACGCCTCCTTAGTGGGTGCAGGCTGCCTCTGGAAAACTGCTTACTTGCAGTTTTTTCTCTAAGACCTTCACTCCAGCTGAGCGAAAAATTTTTCCCGATTGGTGTTGTTGTAAATTTACTGGCCAAAAGGATTGGCCCTAGAAGAATGGGGGCACTTGGGGGAGGGGGTCCCCCAACCCCATCGAAATCTTCACGGATCACAAAAACCTCCCTTTTCTCCATTCTGCTCAACGACTAAATCCTCGAAAAGCCCAGGGGGGTCCCTTTTTTTCCCACCCGCTTTGACTTTTTCCTTCACTTTGGGCCCAGCTGAGAAGAACATCGGGGCGGTTGCCCTTTTTTAGACCCTCGGACACTGTGGGTTTAAAAGCCGCCTTTAAGCCCATAACCCCTCCAAAAAGTTTTCTCACCCCCGGCCCCGTGGATTTAAACATTACCCCCCGGTAAAGGGGGCCCCTTACGTCCCCCCTGCCTTTGGGGCCCTTTCGTTTTCTGAAGTGGGGACACTCTTCCCGAACAGCGGGCCATCCTGGGTGCAAAAAGTCTTTAAATTTTAATTTTCCCCGCTATTTTTGGTAACCCCCCTCGCTCAAAGATGTTAAGATTTCGCCCTTTGGCTTGCACCTCCGGGCCCCCGAACAAAGTCCCTCCCCCTCAAAAACCCACGGGTCTGCTGCTGCCTCTCCAGGTGCCAAAAAAAACCCTGGTCCACTACCCTTGGACTTCTTTCCCGGACCTCCCCCCTCCTCGGGAAAACCCCGGTCATTTGGGGGGGTGACAGTTTTAGGTTCTCAAAGATGGCTCATTTTGTCCTTTTAAGGGGGTTCCCCTTTCCCCCCAAATCATTTTGGCCCAACATTTTTTCCGGCACGTTTTTAGGTTTTGGGCCCCCCGTTACATATCGTCTCGATAGGGGGGTCCGTCTGTGTAAAATTTTTTGGGCGGGCTTGTGTCCCTCATTTGGCCCAGGTTCAGCGGGACTTCTCCTCGGCATACCACCCTCAAACCCAAAAGGGCAGGTAGAGGGGGGTTTAAAAAGTTTTGGGGGCTACCCGAGACATTTTGTATCCGCCCCTCAGGATTTAAATTTGGGCTGAAAACCCCCTCCCCTGGGCGGGGAAATTTTTTTGGGACAATTCCTTAGACTCGGAGTCCGGGGGGGCCCCTTTCCCCTTTTTTTTTGTGGGTTTGGGCCCACTTCCCCCCCACCTCCTCGGCCCACCCCGTGTAAGTTTCCTGGTGGATTTTCCCCGTACGGGAATCAAAGGAAAATTTTTGGAAGTTAACACGACAGGGCCCTTTTTACCGGGGGCCCCCCCTCGCACAAAAATCCAAAGGCCCCCCAGGTACCGGAGAACCCCGGCCCCTATTTAAAACGGGTGATTGGGTTTGGTTGTCTGCCAAGTACATTCCCCTTCAAGGGGCCCCGTTAAAAAGTTGGGCCCCAAGTATTTTTGGGCCCCTTTTTTGGTAATGCGGGGAAATAAAAAACCCGGTTTTCCCACAAGCTCCGCTTGCCTCCCCCAACTCTTTTTGTCCCGAAACCCCTTCCCTGGGGCTCTCCTCAAGCCTTTTGGGGCTGAATCGCTTCCTTTCCCCTTTGGGTCTGTCTCGCCTTCTCCCCCTGGCGACTATGATAAAAATTTTGAGGTTTGAGGGGGGTGTGGCGGAGAAGCGTGAGGGGGGAAAATGGTTTTTTTCTTATTGCTGGAAGGGGTTCGGGGGCCGGGGGGGAGCGTTGTGGGGAACCCCGAGGCCCAAACCCCGTCACCTGAACCCGTCTCTAGGTTCCAAAAAAAGAGGGGGAGAATAAGGGGGAAGGTACTGTAAGGGGGCTGGCACGGGCGCCCCCTGCCCCCCCAAAGGGCCCTCCCCGTGCCCGCAGGGGGGGTTTGAAGGGAGGTGCCGCGGGGTGCCCACGACCCTCCCCCCGGCCCGGGTCCCCCGGCGCCGGTTCCCCCTTACCCGTCCGGCCCCCAAATGCAAATGATCCTGGCTGTCCCGGGGCCCCCCGCTCGTTTTTCCCCTGCCTAAGGCCCGCGCGCGCGGCGGGGGGGGGGGGGGCTGGTTTTTTAAAGGGGGCCCGGTTTCCCGGGAAATTGGTCTTAAATTTTGGGGGGCTTTGGTTTCCCATTTAAGGGGGTTTGCCCCCGGGATTTTCTGCCAGTTCGTTGGGTTGGGTTTACCTGTTAGAGAGTGTTTTTGGAAAAAACCCGTTGTTTCCCGTTTTAACCCGTCCCCTCCGCTACGTTTCCCCGACCTTGCCTGTTTTTCCCTGCCCTGACCGTCTGCCCCAAACTGTGATATGAACCTCTGCCGCCTGCCCTGACCTTCTGCCTGTCCCCCAATTTCGCCTCTGGGTTTACGAATCTGGTCCAGCAATACTCCGGTGCCATTCCCAAGCAAGGGCAGTCAGGGGGAGGGGACCTGGTAAGCCCCACGCCCCGAAAATCCCTCCCGCCCTTTTCGGCGGGCTCTGGGTGAACACGGGGGGTAGGGTTTGGGCTCCGCTTCCCGGGCCCTGGCTTACGTCATCTCGCTTTTCGGTGGTCCAGCGAATCCACCATACCCGTGGGCAAAAGCGGCCCCATACAGTTCGCGCTGCAGTTCTCATGGGCTTTCAGGAGCTCGCACTAATATGCGCGTACTCCCGTTAGAGAGAACTATGGATCACCGTAATTTCGATGAGCATCTCGCCTCTATTAGAGCGCAAATACGCGGCGAAAAAAGCACGCTTTAAAATTTCCCCCTATGAACTTTCCCTAAATGCAAAAGAGAAATAACCCAAATTTAATAACTTCCCAAACAAAACAAAAGTTTTAAACCAATCTTTTTCCCAAAAGGGGGGTAAAATAGAGAAGCTTGGGCCCATAGCAAAAATTTTGGATGGGGGCCCCCCACCTTCCCCCCTTGCCTGCCTCCCCCCAAACCCCGAACATTTTCCGGACATGCGTTAAAAAAGATAAAACAAAAGGCAAATACCTCACCATACATATCTCCATTTATACTGCTTTTCAAACAAATCCCATATAATTTAAAAACCCAAAAAAACCCTTTAAAACTAAATTTTTTCCCCCAAGGGCCGAATTTTACCCCCAAGAACATGACCACAAATTATCACCACATAGTGAATGAATAATAACCCTATACTATGACTGATCAGTATACAAAGACCAATAGTACCACCATATAGTGACCATATAGTGGTAGGTATCAGTGTGCACAGGTGCCCTACAGACTGTATATTACCACCATACAGTGACAATATAGTGGTAGATAGCAGTGTACACATGCTCTGCAGACTGTATATTACCTCTATACAGTGACCATATAGTGGTATATACCAGTGTTCACAGGCTCTGGTGACATATAAGTGATTACAGTGCAGTTACATCTTGTGACTCACGGGTGATGTTTCTCTGACAAGTCGTTGGCTTTCCCTGTTGTTCTGCATCCGGTTCAGACCACCATGATGACTTCTCCCGGCCACTTGTCTCTGCAGATTTAGACACAAATATCTTAGAATCCTCACTTTTCCAGCACCTCACTCCCTGCCCCCAGGCTATATGGGATCCATTAAGGCAGGCTGAGTTTAGGTAGCTATAGGGTTCCATATAGGCAGGCAGAGTTAGGGTAGTTATAGGGCTCCATATAGATAGGAAATCAAGGGTTTAAGTAGCTATAGGGCCATATAGGTAAGAAGAAAGGGTTTAGGTAGCTATGGGGGCCATATATATAGGCAGACAGGGCTAAGGGTAGTCTATAGGGGTCCCATACAGGCAGGCAGGGCTTACGTAATCTACAGGGGCCCCATACAGGCAGGCAGGGCTTAGGTAGTCTATAGGGGACCCATACAGGCAGGCAGGGCATACGGTAGGCTATTGGGGCCCCATACAGGCAGGCAGGGTATATGGTAGTTTATAGGGGCCCCTTACCGGCAGGCAGAGCATAGGGTAGGCTATTGGGGCCCCATACAGGCAGGCAGGGTATATGGTAGTCTATAGGGGCCCCATACAGGCAGGCAGGGCATAGGGTAGGGTATTGGGGCCCCATACAGTCAGGGGGCTTAGGGCAGGTTATAGGGGCCCCATACAGCAAGGCATTGCTTACTGTTGGTTATAGGGTCCTCATATAGTCAGGCAGGGGGCGTAGGGCAGGTTATAGGGTCCCCATAAAGGCAGGCAGGGGGTTTAGGGAAGGTTGTAGAGTCCCCATATAGGCAGGCAGGAGGTTAGGGCAGGTTATAGGGGCATCATATAAGCAGGCAGGGAACTTAAGGGCAGATTATAGGGGCCCCATACAGGCAGGCAGGGGGCTTATGGCAGGTTGTAGGGGCCCCATACAGGCAGGCAAGCAAAGAGGCATCATTAATGTTAAAAAAAATACATAAATCACTTACGCATTTTCTCCACGATCCCTCGCAGCTCAGCTCCCGGCCAGTCGGTGCTCAGCGCGGGTGGCGCGATGATGTGACGTCATCACACTGCCAGCATCAGCACTGTGGGCCAGCGCCAGCTAGGCTTAAGGCCTAGCAGGCAGATTAGCAGAGCGGAGTGCCAGAGGCGCTCCTCTCTGCTAACACGGGGCAGTCCTGCTTTGAACGCTCGGGCCAGAGGGCCAGGGCATACAGAGGTAGGATGCGTCGGGCCCCGCAGCTCCGCCCCGCCGGCAGTGAACTGTTATGTTCACTGCCGGCGGGCCCAGGAGCCGAATTACCAGGGGAGCCTGGTAGTTACGCTCCTGTTTACCACTATGGGTTTTAAAAGATCTAAAAGCAAGATCTAAAAGCAATATAACCCATCCATAAAAAAGGGTTCCTTCCCTCCTTTGATATGTCTCTAGCTTTTTGTGATTCTTTTACTTTATTCATGTGTGCCTCTATAGGGTCGTGTGAATCTTCTATCCAGGTGCAATACTCCTATGATAGCACAAGTTCTACCTTCTTTAGCTAGCAGATAATCTATTTTCTAGGGCCATTCTATTCTGAAGTGCCACCTTTCTCACTTGGGCTAACTTTTCATTAAGGGCATGAATAGAACTGGGGGTTTCATTAATAATTCTATCCATGACACTTGCATATTTCTTTAACTCCTTAACGACCGCCTGCCGACTTTAGATGTCGGCTGGTGCAGGTTATTCCTCTGCAGCAATGTCTTAAGACGTCGCTGAAGACATCGGAGTTTGCGGTGCCAGAGCACCGCAGCTGCACTGGGATCGGGGCTGTACTACACAGCCCTGATCCAAGAGCATCCACTGCGAGTATCGGGGAGCAGAGGAAACCCCCGCAACCCAATGCTTTAACCATTTGATTGCGGCGGATCGTCACCGCAGCGCAATCAAAGGGTTTCCCTGCTCAGTCAGGTGGACGGAACACCCGGTGACCCGACAGAGCCTGGGGAACGGCTGCACAGTCAGCCCTGGGGACCTAGAGTGGCCCCAAGGCTGTTTGTGTAATAAGCCAGTGACCAGGACACACTGTGTGCTGTCCTGATCACTGCCTGTGTCAGACTGACACAGATTATAATGTATTAGCATATATGAATATGCTAATACTTTACTAAGTTTAAAAAAAAAAAAACGTTCTCCCTTCAGGAGATTTAAAAAAATGTAAAAAAAACAAAACAGAAAAAGTGTAAAAAAATGAATAAAAAAAGAAAAAAAAGAAAATAAAAATAAATGCGCTGATGACTTTTATTAGATGTCATTGGATTACTAGAAATCTTTTTTTTTTTTCTCCACTCCTGCAAATAAACAGAAAGTTAATCACTCCCCCCCCCCCCCCCCCCCAGACAATTCAACGTTCGGGGCAGGGAAAGCAAACATTAGCAAGAGGCGCCCATAAAAACAACATGACAACAAAAACTTTTTTCAAAACTAAAATGTGCGCACAATGCAAGGTATCAAAAATGCCTACAATATATGCTTACACAAGTATATTGTCTATGTTCCATACATCGTCTACAGACCTGTTACCTAATTACCTGTAAAAACAAAACATGTCAATTACATACAATCAACTTTTTCCTTCAATAAAGAACAATTAACTCCAATATATCAGGAAGATTTGCCTTGAACAAAACACAAAATGTCAGTCATAAGTAATATCTCTTATATTAAATAGTAAACTCAGTCCATTCACAATATGCGGCCGTCTAAACTTTCCAGATGTAAATATACTTTCTACAAGTACATATCCTTGCAGTGTAATGAGCTGCAAACTGTTCTTATCTACTGACCAAAGACAAGAATTTTATCCACAATCAAGGCTATACACTCCCGGGAACATTTATAGGCTGTACATCAAGTTTTGTATACCTATACCTTAACTATTCCATTTGAGGTATCTATGTCATAGAGACAGGACAGAACCATACAAATAAATGCTGCATTATCAAAATCTACACATTCTCCGGTGGCTCAAACATTCTTGCAACACAGAACACAACACAAGAACAAATTTACAAACAAAGAAATCCAAACATATGACAACATTTGACTCTGAACACAGAACTGAACCCGTCTAAAATAGTAACTCCATAGACCGGACATCAGACTCTACACATTAATTTAGAGACAATAAAGCTTTCACACTGCTTATCTGTACACATAAAACCACTTCTAATATGTATACGCTGCATGTGTTTCTCTAGAGATAACATGCCAGATAAAGAGACCTGAGTCTTAGCTATTATAAGGGTCTCTTATATGCCGGATTGCTATTTTCCTAAAACAAAACTGATATAGCTATTTGTCCTATGTATTTAAAACACCTCTTAATTTCTATCTCACTTGCTTTTTCACTACTACATTACTTACTTTTTTTTTTCCTCTCTCCTGTTTTTTTTTCAAGAACTAAATACGTTCTTCATGCTGTTTCCTATAAGCACGTAACAAAATCCAACCTCTTAAGGAATTGAAAGTAGTAGCATTCAATTCCTTGTTCCTTTCAATTTCCACCTTTTGCAAATGCGTAACCACATCAGTTGGTTCAGCATCTTTTACACACTTATCCCCTGATTCACTCAATGCAACAAATTGCAGCCACTTATTGGCCAAAACACAATAGGGAGCCTGCTCCCAGCCTTAAATAGCAGGTACATTTACAACCTCTTTCTTCTTAAAGAGAGACATGTTTTACACAATTTCACACTATATTCCGGATTATTGGATGGAGGTTCAAAATTCCAGACTATTGGAATTATGCTAAAATTAGATTTTTAAGGTCAGGAGGTCGCAATCAACACTCCCTTAATCAGAAAAACCTTCTGCCATGTGTTTTACACCATATTCCGGATTATCGGAATTTTGCTAAAATCTGCTTTTTAAGGTCAGGAGGTCGCTATCAACACTCCTCTAATAAGAAAAACCTTCTGCCGTATGTTTAACACTTCTGGTACCAAATGTTTTGCCAACTCTTTGTGTGGGTCCTGTACAGCTTTAAAGAAGGCAACATCCAATGCTTTATTTACTTTATTATATGAGTAACTCAATGATTACATAAAACTACAAGAAGATAGTGTGATATTGTATATACTTTTGCATAATATAGATTATAAAGGCAAGGCACGCATAATATTGGTTACAAAGGCAAAGCACGCATAATATGGATTACAAATACTTACATCACATCTATATATGGGTCAAAGCTTCATCAGGCATCTTATAAGCATCATCTATTGGCATCAGCTGGTAACACGGACCAGCGAAGATAGAGAGATAATCCTGAGATCCACACCATGCACGGGTGCCCCCATATACAGGTCCAAGCTTCACCAGGCATCTTATCAGCTTCATCTATCTGTAACATCAGCTGGGAGAAGGGGCCAGCGAAGATAGAGAGATATACCTGGGTATCCACACTGTGGCGGCGAGGCGTCCCTCTATAGCCCACAGGTACAGCTACTTCTAACTTTGCAGCAAACTTTCCCAGCTTATATCTTACTTGAAACAAATGCCTGCGTAACCAAGTGTTACGTAAGCTGACAGATCAGTACTTTTCCAGTATAAGGCCTCCCTCCTTCGAATGGCCAGTTCTTAAGAGGTTAACCTGGCACTGGAAAAAACCCATGACTAGATGCCGAGCGACCCTGAACCATGAACACATTGGTTCCCATGATTTTCCTCTAAACATCGCTGGGTAGTAATTGTTTACACCAGCACAGAGCTATGTGGCTACTCAGTACAACGCTCCCACAACAACGAGGCCCTCTGTGTCAATATACTGTTTCTCACAAACATTTACCAAGCGCTAGGAAAATTACAGCTTAAAGACTAGCTATTATCATCTATAATTCTTAAAGTGATACTGTCAATATGGATTCCGGATGGTCAATAAATCTATTAGCACTACAATACTCATGTAGCAAGCCACGCCCCCTGAACACCTACAGGCCCAGGCCTTTTATAGCCCTCCAGGGACCTGCCCAAAACCTGTCCTGGAACACGGGGAGTAGACACCCACCCAACACATTGTCTACTCCCGATAAGAGCCGACCCAGAAATAACTATTAACGGCTGCCAACCGCTTACTGTGGCTGACAACATATATGGATGGCTTTTATCCCACCAAGGCTAGGAAACCCTTGGTGCGTGTTGTATGTGGATCTTCTGTATAGCTCCACCCAGTGGCAGAAACATGTGACTACCTGCAGTCGCTCTGCCACAATATATATATATATATATATATATATATATATATATATATATATATATATATAAATATATATATTGTAACTTGGAGTCATATACCTTTATACTCTTTTTGATGCACAGCTGTACTGCATGTAAGTCAATTATGCATACTTAATACTTATGGTAGAGGATAAAATAACTAGAATCCAGGAACATTCTCTTTAATAACATGTAACATATACTCTATATACTCTTTCCCATCAACTCCTCACAACACTGGCGTCAACATATGCATGTAAAAGAAATGCCTCATAACTCATATATTGTCCATACATGTATTTTTCAAAAAGTTGTCAGAAGTTTTTTCTTGTCAACAATATCGGATCCAGGTATCAGTCCATGTGGGTTCTCAGTTCCATACACTGTGAGTAAATAGGAATGCGGGGTTCAGGAAACAAACTGGAAATGTGAATTTGACAGGGTCTACAGTTAATCCTCTTTAATCTGGGATTCAGTTCAAGGGAAATGTGTCGCTGGGGGGAAAAAATTATCAAAGTTTCCAGGAAACAAATGTTGTTGGGGTGCAATCCCAAGTACACACTCCTTAAAATGATAATCCAACTCCGCTTGTCAAAGATATGTCTGGAATAATCAATGGGGCCTCCATTTTAGCATATGTGCAGCCGTTCACCATTTTAATTCTCAAGAATCCAATTCTTGCTGGACAGGAATGGGTATGGTGCTGAGGGCAAGATGGCGGCAATAGATGGCTCTTAATCTTCGTAATGGTGGTCCATTCCCCATTTTTATTGATTTAAATCCAATCATGGATAGTTCTATATATCACAGGATAATGGGGGAATCACCAAATGTCCACAATCTTGTTCTTTTTTGTTACTATTTGGGGAAAATGTTAAAATTCAAAAAGGAAGCAGTGTGTCCATGGCAGCTGTACACTTCTGCGGTTCTGTGACAGCACATGTCCAATAATCTGATTTCCCACCCATCCATAAAGGAAAAATTCAAATCAATCTAAAAAAAAACAAAATTTGGACTAAACAATATCTATCTATCTACCCTTACCCATCTCCTCCCTTTTCCAGAGGCAGCAAAAATGGCAGATACAGACATCTCCCTGTTGTCTTTTATTTTCTCCAGCCGGTGGTCAGGTAGTGTGCTGTAATCTGAAGGGGTTCAGCTTGTTTGTCTTGGATCCTCCTAAAGAAACTGGTATGTGCTCCGAATAATTGTAATATTGTAATTAGAGATGGGCGAATTCCTCAAAAATTAGATTCGCCGAGTTCGCCGAATTTTCCGTCAGAAATTGTTTCGACCCGAATTTATTTGCGGTGAATCGCGTTAAAAAACAGCTATTTCCTGGCTGCAGAGAACCTGTAGGGTGCTGTAGAATGCTGTGACATGCTCAAATATGCGTAGGGAGCATGGTTTTGTCTTCATTCAATGCTGTATTTCAGTATGACACGCAGATGACAGGCGCCGCTATTAGAATCGCTATCGCTATTAGAATCAATTCCCTGGGCACTTACAGGGGCAAAACTGACCAAATAAGTGAAGCGGGAACACAGCCTGGCAAGGTAACGTCAGCGCCAGCTTGAAAGAACCGAGCTGAGGGCCAAAATCCTACTATAATGTCAAAGAACGCACTCCTTTTACACTGATATCAGATGATTCCACAGATTATGACAGAACCTGTTTTGTTAAACGCTGATACATGTAGAGGCCCCCTTAATGAGTGGAGAGGGTGTCAGCAGTAATTTTGCGTTGACGTCACTGATCATTTTGCCCTTCCTTTCATCCGCCAGTGTCCGCTTTCAATCGGTCAATAATTCATCAATATTGCTAAAGCCAAAAACAAACAGGAGTTGATCCAAAACAGAGATGACCAGTAAATGGGATACTTGCATGTCTTCTGTGTTCTGTATCCACTCCTGCTTTTGGCTAGCTAATCATCAGACAATCCTGATCCTTTTCATTCCTTCTGACAGATGAAAAGAAGGGGAATACCAAACATAGTGGCAACCATCAGAGAGTCGTGGAGGGTGGCAACAGCATTAGGAAACCACAGGGTGGTCGACTTAGAGAGTGGTCAGTTGGCAGCAGCATGAGTAGGCCAGAGAGTGGCACAATGACAAATTCTGGAGGTGGCAGCAACATCAGGAGCCCACAGGATGGCACAATGTCAAATTCTGGAGGTGGCAGCAACATCAGGAGCCAACAGAGTGGCACAATGACAAATTTTGGAGGTGGCAGCCACATCAGGAGTTCATAAATCCACATATAGGCTGTACAAATCTTTCAACACTTCAATATGGTAATTTTTCTTCAATTTAATAAGCTTTAAGCTTCATGCATTATAAAATCACTTGAACCATAACTTGAATCAAAACATCTGTGATGTATCCGCAATTCACATATTAGCAAGTAAACGTAGCATTTCCATGTAGGCTAAACAGCACACATGATATGTTATATCTCACAAGACAAGCGCCATAGAGTGGGAGACCTCACACGCCGGACCGTGACGTTTCGGAGGCGGACCTCCTTCCTCAGGCGGGTAGGTAACGTCCTACCACCAATTCACCTACTTTATATATCGATAGTAAGTCACATGATATAGATAATTATAAATACGATCTATAAAAATGACCTGAGGCTGAATGCCTCATTCAAACACTTAGGAGTCAATGCGTTAAACCTAAAAATCCAGTACGCCTCATGTTAGAGGAGTCTGGAATGTACTGTATCTGAATCTAAAGTATTAACCCCTTCAGTGACGCACCATCTAAGCTCATAGACCTGATGACGCACTTAAATGAAGTGCCGCGCCACAGACGTCTCTCCATACTGTGTACTACTATTACTGGGAATTTCCACCAATTGGGATTTATCCATGTACGTGTGTATTGAACAGCGATGTTCATTCAAACGTATCTTAATCGGTCGACTAGTCTGACCGATACAGACTTTGGGCATTTTAGCATGTAAATGACATTCTTGCTTGCACAAGTAAAAAAAGCCCCATATCGCTATATCATACCCATCACAGGGGTGTTTAACATGGCTGCCCTTAACTATAGAACCACAGTTCTGACATGACATACATGGAAAAGTACCCTGGCATTTTGAGTTCAACCATGTTTGTTTGGACTTTCTAGGTGTTTAGGTGTTTTAATATCAGATCGCAAAAATATGTCACCCAATGATTTGCCTCTTTTAAAGACTCATCTTGGGTATTCCTTAAATAAATACCCATATTTTGGATCACTAGACAGAACATGCCAATGTTTTTGGATAGCTTTTTTAACCGTCAAGGAATGACGATCATAACTAGACACAAAACAAAAAAAAAAAAAAAAAAAAACAAAAATAAAAAAATTTAAAAAAACATTATACACAAAAAAAAAAAAAAAAAAAAAAAAAAAAAAAAAAACCCAAAATAAAAAAAAAAAAAAAAAAAAAAAAAAAAAAAAAAAAAAAAAAAAAAAAAAAAAAAAAAAAAAAACCCAAAAAAAACAAAATTAAAACCCCCAAAAAAAAAAAAAAAAAAAAAAAAAAAAAAAAAAACCAAAAAAAAAAAAAAAAATTAAAAAAAAAAACAAAAAAAAAAAAAAAAAAAAACCAAAAAAAAAAAAAAAAAAAAAAAATTTTAAAAAAAAAATAAAAAAAAAAAAAAAAGATTAAAAAAACAACCCCAAAAAAAAAAAAAAAAAAAAAAAACAAAAAAAAACCCCGTCAAGGAAGACGATATAAAAAACACAAACAAAAAATAAAATTTTGGACCTCTCTTTGGACGGTGGGGAAAAGGGAATTTTCCCTCTGGGTTAGACCCTAATTTTTTTTCCCAAACCCTTTTTGTATTTTTTTGGGGGTTTGGGTAACCACGAGCAAAAAATCTTCCCCCTTTGTAATTTTTCGTCGAAAAATTCAAAATATTTGGGGAAAATACACGAGCTCTACAGAATTGCCCAGGGGGAATTTCCTCTGAAACACCTGGGGGACATGAAAGATTGGGGTGAAAATATGTTGTTATCTATTTTTTTAAAGTATCCCATTTAAAAGTAGACATTTTAAAAAACTTTTTTTAAATTAAATCTTAACATCCAAATGGGGAAACCGATTGAGCCCTGGGTTGCATGAACGAAGGAGAGGATTTCAATCAAAAAAAAGATGGGAATTTTTCAATGAACACGCCCCTTCAATATCACGTACAGGATAAACCCCAATTTGGGGGAAAATTCCCCAAAATAGTTTACACTTAGGGGAGAGACGTCTGGGGCGGGGATTTTCTTTGAAGCGCGTCATCGGGTTTCCAGTGAGAAAGGTTTGGGCGTCTTTAAAGGGGTTTAACTTTAATTCAGATACATTTAATTTCCCAGACTCCTCTAACATGAGGGTACTGGTTTTTTGGGTTTTAAAAGCATTGACTCCTAATTTGTTTGAATGAGGTTCACCTCGGGTCATTTTTTAATCTTTTTTTAAAAATTTTTTCTAAAACAGGGGGGGGGGAATTTTATATCATATTAAATGGGTGAATTGGGGGTTTGGGAAAAAATCCCCTCAATGGGGGTTTTTGGTTTCAGGGCCCCCGGTGGGGAAAGGAGGCCGCCTCCGAAAACCCCGCTGCCCGGGGTTTTTGGGGGTTCCCCCCAACTCTATGGCCTTGTCTTGTGAGATATAAAATAAATTTTGGTGCGTTTACCCTAAAGGAAAAAAATTCCGTTAACTTCCTAATTGTGAATTGGGATAAATCAAAAGATGTTTTGTTTTAAATTTAATGGTTAAATTTATTTTAGAATGTATAAGTTTAAAAGTTTTTTAAAATTTTAAAAGAAAAATTAGCATATTTAAGTGTTGAAAGATATGTACACCCTATTGTGGATTTAAAGATTGGACTGGTACAAAGGTGTTGGGGGAAAACCCGTGATAAAGGGTGTGGTGTATTGGTCATAAATGGGCATTGTTTTCGGGTTTACCACATTTTTGGCCCCCAGAGGGGAGAATGGAAAAAATGTGGGGGTTGGGAGCCACAAACAGGGGCCCCCAAGGGCGAAATTAGCATGTGGGGCGACGTCCGGCGCAGCATATTTAGAGAGTGGCACAAAGGGCAAATTTTGGAGGTGGCAGAAAAATCAAGGGCCCCAAAAGTGGGGGCCCCAAAAAACCCCAGTGGGGGAGGTGACCCCATCATACAGCAGCGCATGAGGTCAGAGGTGGACAAAGACAAAAATTCTGGGGGTTTTCAGCAAATCAGGAGCCCCCAGAGTGGCCCCAATGGGAAAAGTGTGGGGGTGGCAGCCCCTTAGAAGCCCCCAGAGTGGGGAGAAAACACAGGGGAGGGGACGGGATCAACCTTACAACGCATGAGTCAGGCGTGGGGAAAAATGAAAAAATTTGGGTTGGCAAACAAAATGGGGCCCCCCAGAGTGACAATGGGCACATTGGAGGTGGGGCAACTCAGGAGTCCCCTTTATGGCAATGAAAAAATTGGGGGGACGGGATAACAGCCAAGCCCGAAGGGCAGGGGGGGCACAAAGACAAATTCTGGAGGTTTGGGGCAACATCAGGAGCCCCCGAGTGGGGACAATGACACAGGGGTGGAGGTGGCAGACATCAGGACCCTTTGAGTGGGAAAAAACGGGAGTGTGGGGTGAAGCCAGCAGAACAGCGAGAGTGGCACAATGCAAAATTTGGGGGTGGCATCCAAAAATTTAGTAGGCCCCAAGTGGGATAATTTTCAGGGGTGTGGAGGTGGGGCAGCAGCAATAGCCCGCCCAGCAGAGCAAAATGGGAAAAGGGGGCACAATGACAGAACGTGGAGGTGGGGGCGCAGCGCAAAGAGGGGCAAAAGAGGGACAATGAAAAGAGTGTCCCAGGTGGGTGGCAATTTTTGGGCCCCGGTAAAGATTGGGGAAGGAAGATTGGAGGGAAATGGGAGCAGATTGTGGATAAGGCCCGGGGGGGCAGATAAATTGAGGGAGGTATTTTGAATCCAGACTAAATTTTTTTTTGGGTTTTTTCCGGCTCATTTGGGTTTATCTAAATTTATGCATAAACATTGGGGTTTTTGGGGAAAACCTGGCCCTTTCCCCGCCTGAATTTTATCTTTTACAAAAGGGCAGTTTTTTCTCCCCATTTTTGGGTGGAAAAGCGTGTTTTTCCCCTTGGGGGAAATGGGCCCCCCCCGGCCCCTGAACACCCGCCTTTAAGCCACACTACTGGCCCGGGGAAAGTTTCCACTGCAAAAGGGAAAATTGGGGGCCCCACATCAAGTTTTTGGGTGGGCCCCTAGGCTAGGGGTCTTTACCTGGGGGGGCAAAAGGGGCTGTTCCCAATAAAGGGCCACCCAAATGGGTTTGGGCAGGGACGCTTCCCGGTCCTGCTGCTGCTGGGTTTCTGAGTTTTCCCCCTCCCCTTTGGCGGGTAAGGGAAATGCCATCAACGACTCCCGACTTAGACGGGTGCTGATGGAGCTGTTTTGCTCCTAGGGCCCCCCCCTTCCCCCAGAGGTGCAGTGGTAATGAGCGAAAAGGAAACCCCCCCGTCAAACCCGAAAGGGGTTGGGGGCCATGGGGAGCGGCCCAAATGACAAAACAGGATTTTCTATAAATACGCCGTTTTTTTCCCCCTTTTCGGCAGTGGAAAAAAGGCACTCATTTTGGGGCCCGCCCCCAGGGGCCAAAAGGGGGGAGCCAAAAATTATCCCTTTTGCCGGATGGGAACATTTTAGCTGTCACTATTCAGGGTGCGGGGCCCTTTGCAATGACTCTGAGGAAAACCCGCCTCATCTCCCCGAATACTCCCCGGGGGTCTGGGGATCTTTCCTCAAACTTCCCCCATCTCTCTTACCCCTTTTCCCCCCGGGTTCTCCCGCTCCCCCCCTCCCTTTTCACCCGAGTAAAAAAACCCTTTATTTCACCAAACACTGCTTGGGAAACCATGTCCTCCTCCCCCAAATTCCCCCTCCGTTCAGCCCCCCCCAAAACTCATGGCCATGGTGTAATCCCCCGTTTTTAGTGCCCCACCAGAAAATTTTTACACATCTGTTTTCCCCGGACATGGAAACAGGGAAAAGAGTTATTTATCCCCGTAGTCCGGCGATGGGCAAATAACCCTGGCCCCCGAGTAAAAAGCAGTTGTCAGCATGAGTTTCCACGGGTTTACATCAAAATTACACGGGGAAATACTTTTCTGCTTGCATCATCAAAAAATCGTTAATGGCCCTTTTTTTGTTCATAAAGCGGGCTAACAAAGGGGGGCTCGGAATTCCAATGGGTGGAAAAAATCGGTACAGGTAGGTTTGGGGGGGGCCATTCTGCCCCCTTCAATCAAAGGGGGGTGTTCTTGGCTTTTTAAAAAGGATGAAGTTCATGTACTTTTTCCGGGAAAAATTTTGAAAAGTTTGCAGGGGGTAGAAAATTCAGGAACCTTTTTACAACCAGATTTAAACAGTGGCCAAAACAGGGGGCAAGGGTCATCCCCCCTCCCCGGTTTTCACGCGGCAACCTGTTCCTTTTCCCTTGTTGACAAATTTGGCTGATTTTCCCTTGTCCCTGGAGAAGGGCCCCACATCCTTTTTTTGCATGACCCGGAGCAGTCCCCCCCTGTGTGCTTCGTTCGCCCCCGGGGAAAACCCGAAAGTAGAACTGCGCACGCTTTTGGCCCCCAAAATGTGGGGTTTTATGGAGCAGCACTTAGATTGTGGAGGTGAGGGGATGGTGGAGAGGAAAAAACGGACATTTTGGGGCCCGGAGCCGGGGAGTTTGCCCAAAGGGAGGGGAAAAAGGCGTCCCCCTGTCCAAGTTGGGTTTGGGGTGGAAAGGACAGGAAGGACAAAACCCCTTTGGGCCCCTAAAGACATGTTTCTGGGGCCCCGGGCCCAAATTAAATCCAAAATTGGCTGCTTTTGCACCCTTTTGGGAAAAAAACCGATAAAATCAAGGGACTGGGCCCCCCTTCTTTCACATATTTGTGGGAAAAGGGGGTACTTGGGCCCTTTGGAAAAGAAATTATGGCTTAGAACTCCATTTCCCCGGCTCGGGATGGGGTGAGCGATTTAAAACGGCAAAGTTGAATTTGGCACGGTTTTTTTGGTTTATCGGGAAATTTCCCATATCAAAAATTTAGGTGGAATTGGCATAATAAAATTAAATATCGCGCCATTTTTTGGCGCTTCCGTCAATTTTTCACCAGTAAATCGCTTAGAGATAGAGCAGGGGGAGCTGGGTGTGTGAAAAATGACTGTGAGGGGTTGGTTTTCATTTGGGTGGAAAAAAACATGGCCCGGGTTTTTCATAGAACCCGGCTTCCTTTCAGCACCCAAATTTTCAGTGTCTTCATTAGATCAGGGCATGTACTAGTTTTTCCCTTTCACTCAGTCAGAGACCCCAGTTCTCTTTATTCACCGACAACTTTTGGGTTTTAGCTTTTGAACTTGAACATAGTAGAAATTAAAAATTTGTTTTAAATTATTATGGGACTTTTTTAAAAAAAGATATGCGCTGTTTCACCCCGGGGGGGGGGGTTTTCGGGCGTCACAGGGCAGAAGGGAGGGAGCCTTTTTAAAAGGAGAGTGTATTTTTCCCGCCCAACTCTGCTTTTAACCTGCATTGAAAAAGGGTTTTTTTTTTTTCCCCGTTTTTGGCCCGAACACCATCCATGAGGGGAAATAGTATCTTTTAATTTTTTGAACCCAGTTTTGTTCAAAGACCCCCCTTATGCTTTTCATTTGGATAAAAGAAAATTTTTCTATAATGCCGGGTATTTCCCTAGGTGGGAAAAAACCCCCTTTTAAATTTTCCGTACACTATTTAAAAATTTGGTGTTTTCCCTTTTGGGCCAAATCCCTTTTTTTTCAAAAATCTTGGGACTTATATTAGGAATAAAAATTTTCAAAATTTTTGCAGGTGTATTTATAGGGGCAAAACCACCCTTTTTTTTATCCGTACAGAAATTTTAAATTAATGTTTTTCACTTTGGCGCAGCCCTTTTTTTTTTTCAATTTACTCCTTGTTTCTTTATTAGGATAAAAAAATTTAAATAGTAATTGAGGTGTATTTCAAAGGGGCAAAAACCACCTTTTTTTATCCCTATAACATTTAAATAGCTGTATTTTACTTTGGGGCGGGCCCCGGGTTTTTTTCAGAGCCCCCTTTTTTAAAATTTTAAAACAGGGAAAATTTTGTGGTTAAATGCTGTTGTATTTTATTGGGGCAAAAACCAACCTTTTTTTCGGAAAAATTTAAATAGCTGTATTGCACTTGGTTTTTGGGGCCCCCCCCCGTATTTCCCTTTGGTGTTTGGCCCCGTTTTGTTAAAAAAGCCCCCCTTTTCTTAAAATTTAATACAGAAAAATTTTTTGGGAAAATGTGTTTTATTTTAAAGGTGCAAAAAACCCCCTTTTCTTAAACCTTTTAAACCCCTTTAAAAATTTTTATTTTCACTTGTTTGCCCCGTTTTTTTCCCAAAAGCCAAATTTTACTTAAATTTGGGTACAGAAAAATTTTGGGAGTTTCTGTTTGGGGGTAATTTTTATTGGTGCAAAAAAAACCGTTTGTTATCCCTTTAAAATTTTAAATAGCTGTATTTTCACATGGTGCGGCCCTATTTTTTTCCCAAAAACCACGTTGTTTCCACACAGGGATTCCCCCCCTAGAAACCAAATTTTAGGTTCTAATCCCAGTTTGGGTTAGGAAAAATTTGAGGGATTTAAGAATAGTGTGAATTTTCCGTCTTTTTAATAAGAGCTGTCAAAAAAAAAATTTTCCTTTCCTTCTCAAAATTTTTTTCTTTGAACATGGGGGCAAAAAGCGGAGGTAAGCCGGGAAAAAAAGGGGTTAGGACATGGAGGTAGAGGGACGAGAGAAGGTGCCCCTTCCCTCTGGTGACAAAACCAAACCCCGTGGGTCGTCGGGTTTGAGGCCATCAAACTGTCATCGCTGGGGCAGGGCCTTTGAATTTTCGTAAAGAACGCGCGCCAAACCCGTTCCCTTTAGTGGTTAAGAACCTGCATCCAGCCCTCCCCTTTCCTTCCCCGTCCTCCCGGTTTACGGCCCCAAAGTCTCATCAGCATTTCCCCCCATCCTTCCCCAAAATGAAGCAAAGGAGCCCCAAAAGTCTCCCATGTTTCCCCCCACGGGGATAATTTCCCTTTTCTGAAAACCTCTTTGGGTTACAAAAGGGGGTTGGTCAGAAGGGGAAAATTTCCCCAAAATCAAAGGCCAAAGGGAAAGTTTTGGGCTGTTCTGACACCCAGTTATTTATGATCAGAGGAGGGGAAAAAGCCGGTCCCCCTTTGGGAAAAAATCCCGGGGGGGTCGGAACGGGCCCCCCCTTTTCATTCCTTGGTTTTAGCCCCCAGCTCCCAAAGGGGGCAGAAGTCAGGACCCCGGGAAATAAACCGGTTTTTGGATGATGATGATGACGACCTTTGGGGGATCCCAAAAAGGGGCTTTTCAGCAGAATTTTCTTAAGAGCTTCATCATGGAGAGGAGGAAGCAATGGGGGAGGTCAGGGAAAGGTCCCCCCTCAAAAAGGGGGAGGGGGGGCGCCCCAATTTCCCCCTGTTATTTATTCCGCCCGTACGATCACGGAAAACCCCTCCCCGCTTATGCCTTTAAAAAAAGGTTTCCCGGACCCCTCAACCTGGGCCTTTTTCGAGCAAGTTGATTAAACCCGGATTGGGCAAAGCCGCCTTTGGGCCCTAAACGCCAGGGAAAAGGCAAGAAATTTTGGTGTTTTAAAAACCCCCCCAAAATTTCTATCCCACCCGCGAATCATGATTGGGAAAAAGGAGGGAAACTTGGGCCAAAAAAAAGGGCCCCAAACCCATGGGGGGCTTTAAACCCCGTCCCCCTTTGTCTTCGCCCCCTCCCCCTCGCCACCCCCCAAGCGTTCCCCCGCTGCCCCTGTCTCTCAAGTATGGGCGGGATTTCCCCCGCTTCAGCCTTCCCCCTCGCCCCAGTACCCCCACACCACCCGAGGGCCCACCTACCCCTTTTCCCTTTCCCCCCAGTTTACGACCCGCTGCCCTAACCAGCGGCCATCTGCAGGGAAACTTTTGTCTACCAGTTTTAGGAGCGAAGAAAAACTTTAACCTAAACCATCCCAAAACAAAAAACCCTTTTAAAAAAAAGTCGGAAATTTCCAGGGGTTCTGGCCCTTTGAAATGTTGTTTTCCCTTGGGGGACAAAAGATGGGTTTTTTCCCCCCCTCCTTTTTTTCCCGGCCCGCCCCCAATACCCCAAAGCCGGGGCAGGGATTTTTTTTTTCCAAAAATCCGTCCCTGCCCCGGGAAACCACGTGTCATCTAAAATTTCAAGGCATTGTTCCTCGTGTCCCGGGAAAATCCATCTGACCACCACACCCGGGCTTGTAAGCACGGCCAAAAGGCCCCTATAATCACGTGGGAAGTCACTGGTGGCTGGGGGGATGTTCTGTTTGGGGAGTTGGGTCTCAAGGGGGCGCACCCCTCTTCAAAAGCAAGGATGGTTTCAGGGTTTTTTTCCCCCCCGGTTTCCCCTTGGGGCATCACGTGCCCCCAAAAAAAAGGCTGTGTTTAAAAATTTTTCTTTTCTTGGAGACCGTCGACACAAAAAAGGTCAGGAGCTGGGGGGTCTTTTGTAACGAAGAGCTGGGGGGGGGGACAAGAAACCCTTTTCCAGTAAAAGGTGGGGTGCATAACCGTCGAAATCTGTGGACCCCCTTAAATCCGGGAGGGTTTTAAACACTTCCCCTTTCCTGGCAACCCCCTCATGAAACCCTTTTCGTCCAGAAAAATTTTTAAAGCCTACCCCGGGGCTGGGGCTGCCCGCTGAGGAAGGGTCGAGGTCTGAGCTCAAAACTTCCGCCGTTCCAAAACCCTGCTTTGTCCCACCCGGGTTGCTTTAAAAATAGCAGCAATCCCTTAGTAGAAAACCCATTTAAAACAAATTTAAAAAAAGAAACAAAGGGCGTGGTGGGGTTCCATCCCCTTTTTTAAAAATTTTGGGTTTTTTCGAATTAAAATACTAAAAAAAATTGATGTAACCAAAAAAGCTGATAAAATATTCCCCTAATTGTACCCGGGAGGGACAGGAAGACTTGAACAATTTTAGGTTTTTCTAGGAAATTTTTGGTTAAAAGGGAAAATTCCCACCCCCAAGAACAAGACAATTTCCTCCCAAAAACCCTTGAGTAAAAACAAAAAAAAGATTTCCAAAAAAAAAGGGGACCCCGGGTGAAACAGGAGCGGCAACCCCCAACCCCCAAGTGAAGCTCAATTTGTCCCATCATAAGGGGCAAGCGCTTCGTAGAGGCAGAAAAATTTTTCTAGCCTAACCCGGGCTTTACTGTGTTTTGAGGAAGGGGTGGGGGTCTGGGTCACACTTCCACTTCCGCATCTGCTTTTGCACATGTTTTTTGTTGCTGATCATAAAAGGGGATTTTTTTCCGGTAATTTGGGTGAAAGGACGCCCGTCTGGGCTTTCACCGCAACCCCAAAGGGAACTCGGGGACTGCAAATGAACCGCGTGTTAATAATGAGGGCGCCACCATTGCTTTCACCACACCCCTGTAAATCCCGGGCCCCCCAAACTGAACCCGCGTGATCCATTTTACAGCCCCACCCCGCCTTTAAACATTTAAATTTTCCCCCAACCCCCTTACGTAGAATGAAGGGTTTTTTAGAAAAAGCCTCATTTCCCATGGGGGGGCATTTGTTTGTTTGCTTTTACATTTAAAGTCCCGGGGGGACAAAAGTACCCCGTAGAAAAGATAAATAGAATAGAGTACTCTAGCAGCAGCGAATGGAAAACGGCTGTTTTTAATATTTTTATTATTATTAAAAATTTTTTTTTTATTATTTTATTATTATCATTTATTTTAAAAAACCCCCTTTATTCCCCTGGGGCTTAATTTGAGGGGGGGTTTCCCTAATAATTTAAGTGAGTACAAAATAACGATGAATGATTTCAAATGGCACAACAAGGGAGGAGGGGCCCGCCCCTGAGGGGTTACAATTTACAAGGAGGAGGGGAAAAGGAAGGAGGTTTGGGGGCAACATGGGTTTTTTGGGGGTAGTACATGGCCCGGAAAGGGTTTTTTGTAGGTTTTTTGGCAATCCGGGAAAAAAGGTTTTCAGGTTTCTTTTAAATGGTTTAGGGTGGAAAAGAGTCTGATTTGTTGGGGCAGTGCGTTCCAGAGTGTGGGGGAAGCACGAGAGAAGTCTTGGAGACAGTTATGTGAGGAGTTGATAAGAGAAGAACAGAGAAGAAGGTCCTGTGAGGAGCGGTGATTTATTGAGAGGAGATATCTGGAGATTAAGGCAGAGATGTATGGAGGGGGGAGGTTATGGAGAGCCTTGTAGGTCAGGGTTAGCAACTTGAACTGAATTCGCTGGCCAATTGGTAGCCAGTTAAGGGATTGACAGAGGGGAGAGGCAGAGGAGTAGCGAGGAGAGAGGTGGATAAGATGGGCAGAAGAGTTGAGGATGGATTGAAGGGTAGCAAGAGTGTTAGATGGGAGGCCACAGAGAAGGATGTTGCAGAGATGACAAGGGCGTGGATGAGCATTTTTGTGGTGTGTAAGTTGAGGAATGAGCGGATGCGAGAGATATTTTTCAGGTGAAAGCGGCAGGCAGAGGTGAGGGTTTGGCTGTGCAGTTTGAAGGACAGAGCGGAGTTGAGGATTACCCCAAGGTAGTGGACTTGTGGAACAGGTGAGATTGTACAGCCGTTGACAGTGATAGAGAGGTCAGGTGGAGGGATGGAGTGGGACGGTGGGAAGATGATGAATTCAGTTTTCTCCACATTTAGTTTTAGGAGATGGGAGGAGAAAAAGGAGGAAATGGACGATAGACAGTCTGGGATCCGGGAGAGAAAAGAGGTGACATCTGGGCCAGAGATGTAGAGTTGTGTGTCGTCAGCGTATAGATAGTAGTGAAAAAGCCATGTGAAGCTATGAGCTGACCCAGACCAAGAGTATAGATAGAAAAGAGTAAAGGTTTAGTTTATTTCTTATTGAGAAATTTTCTGATGATGGTCCATAAGGGCACCTCTGCAGGTTTTTGGGTCATGCTGCAGTCCAGGACATGGATAGTCAATGTCCAGTTTAACTGAAATGGTGGTTGAAAGACTCCTTTTTCTGGCACTTTTTAATCTGTTGGTCATGTAGATTTAAGGGTCATGCTGCCGTCCAGGACAGGCATAGTCAATGTCTTGTTCAACTAAAATGGTGGTTCAAAGACTCCTTTTTCCAGCACTTTTTAAATCGGGGGTCATGCAGGTTTGGGGCTCATACTGTGGTACAGGACAGGTATAGTCAATGTCCAGTTCAACTAAAATGGTGGTTGAAAGACTCCTTTTTCCAACACTTTTTAAATCTGGGGGTCATGCTGGTTTAGGGGTCATGCTGTGGTACAGGACAGGTATAGTCAATGTCCAGTTCAACTAAAATGGTGGTTCAAAGACTCATTTTTCAGGCACTTTTTAAATCTGGGGGTCATGCAGGTTTAGGGTTCATGCTGTGGTACAGGACAGGTATAGTCAATGTCCAGTTAAACTAAAATGGTGGTTGAAAGACTCCTTTTTCCAGCACTTTTTAAATCTGGGGGTCATGCAGGTTTGGGGCTCATGTTGTGGCCCAGGACAGGTATATTCAATGTCCAGTTCAAGTAAAATGGTGGTTCAAATCATACAGCCTTCTGGCACTTTTTAATTTGTGGGTCATGCAGGTTAAACGGACTTACCGCACTGACCAATACGCAGGGGGAGGAGGACTGCCACCTCGTGTACTATCAAGGTCACAGGTGAGTTACCATTAATATATAACATTTGAACTCCTCTGAAATGTCTCTTCTTAGCAAAGGAATGTCATTTTGCCCTACTTCCACATTTGACTCCTTTACATTACATGAAGATCTCCAACGTTTCTACAGGTCCATTCGACTTAAGGTCCACTTTGATGACAAACCTAATATGGGTCCAGATCCATCATCACAGGCTCACACTTCTCTCTTCTCCATCTCTAAACTCAACCTTAGACTGAAGTCGACCTTCAATCCTCCCACACGCTATCACCCTGTAGAAACATTCATTGACCTTGTACAACGTGACTTGACTTCTCTAAACACACATATTAGCCAAGGAGACATCAAATTTCGTGCCAACCTCTCCCAGACAGAACGACAGGCTTTGAAATACCTATGTGACCTTGACGATATTATTATCAAGCCAGCCGATAAAGGCGGGGCCATCGTCATTATGGATAAACAAATGTATTGTGATGAAATTCAACGCCAACTAGCTGATGCTTCTACATACAAACCCATTAATAGGGACCCCGCAAGCACCATCAATGCACTTATCCAAGAAACTATACAAAGACACCTCGAGGCTAATACCATAGACTCCCATACAGCAGAGTTCCTTACTAACCATCATCCCTTTATTCCAGTTTTCTACATACTCCCGAAGATACATAAAGATCCTGTTAAACCACCCGGTCGTCCCATCGTAGCATCTACCGACTCTGTCCTTTCCCCCTTGTCTATACTACTGGAGAAAATCCTAACACCACTAGTGCGTACAACACCTTCTTTTCTCCTTGATACCAATAATTTTCTAGACAGGATTAGGACAATCTCACCCATAACCCAACCCCATTTTTTGGTTACCTGGGACGTAACAAGTTTATATACTTCAATTGATCACAATTTGGGGCTTACTGCTGTAGATCGTTTCTTGGATTTACACCATTTCCAGCATGAAGCGAAACAATTCTGTTTGGATCTTTTGTCACTCATCCTGTATAACAACTACTTTCTATTTGGTGACCAATACTACCTGCAATGTAAAGGGACCGCTATGGGGAGCAATGTCGCGCCCCCATATGCGAATATTTTCATGGCCATCTTTGAATGTGACCATGTCTACCAACATCCCCTTTTCTTACAATATGCCATTCTTTGGCTTCGATATATTGATGACATCTTCTGCATCTGGCTAGGCCCACTAACATCCCTTCTTGAATTTCATGCTCACATTAATTCCGTCCTCCCTGACCTTAAGTTCACCATACATCACAGTGACCAACAGATCAACTTACTTGACACCATCATCTCTTCAGATTCTGCAGGTCGTCTGACCTATATAAAAAGCCCACAGATCGTAACAGTCTCTTGCACTTTCAAAGCAACCATGCCCCTAACACGAAAAAGTCATTACCACGCTCCCAATATACTAGGATACAGCGCATAGTGCAAGATCCACAAATACGCGATACGCGTATACGAGAAATGACCTCACGGTTTCTAGAACGTGGCTATCCCCACTACTTGTTGACCAGAAATTCTTTACCTCCACTAACCACTGACACGACAGACATCAGCCCTGACAACAGATCCTCTTCACAACACATTCCCCTGGTTTTGAAGTACCACCCTTTTATGGCCAAGGTTCACCAGATCATCCGACGCCATTGGTCTATCCTGAGACGGTCATATCCTGGCATACAATAATTTAAAAATCCCCCACTACAATGTTTTAAGAGAGACAGAAATCTGCCTGACCATTTGGTCAGGGCAGATATTTGTCCAACACGCATGACTACCCGACAAATGACCCTCTCTACCCCTAAAAATGGCACCTTTCCTTGTCTTGGATGCGCACAATGTTCATCCGTAACTAAAGGTGAATTTTTCACCCACCCACACACAGGACAGAAATATCGCATTAGAGGATTTTTCACATGTCGTTCTAACTTTGTCGTCTATTTAATCAAATGCCTGTGTGGTCTAGCTTGCGTGGGAAAAACCACCCAGTCCATAAAAGACCGTATTTCCAAACATAAGTCGACAATCCGATGCAAGGATACCCTACTTTCAATTCCGTCGCATTTTCTTGAACTCAATCATCATCCATCCCAGCTACGATTCCAGGTTATTGAGCAAGTTCCGGTTCCACGCCATGGAGGTAATCGTATCGCCACTCTGCTCAAACGTGAGCGATACTGGATTTACACATTGAGGACTCTAGAACCCAATGGTCTTAACCGTGAATTCGATATACGCTACTAATAGTGTTGAGCGATTATTATCGACAAAGTTGAAATCGGCACAGTTTTTATGGTGATCGGATTTTTTTAGATCATGCGTAATTTGGGTTTTAAAATCTGTGCATCACTAGTAAAATGGGGCCTTTTTCGGCGTTTTCCTTTTAATTTTGGCGGCCAGCAAATCAATTACAGAAAAGCAGGGTGAGATGTTGTCCACCCATGAAAGGGGTGTGTATGGTTGCTTTTGGCTGCAAAAATCACATGCCCCTCGTTTTTACAAAAAGAACAGCTTTTTCCTTTCACCCTCAGTGTCTCCACGCCCCCAAGCAGAAGGACTGCGCCCCTGTTTTGTTTTCCAAAACCAGCCCAGCAAAATTTTAAAATTGTTTTTTCTTCACAGAAAAACACCCCCTATTTATTTAACGTTTTTGACCTTTACAATTAATTTAAGAATAGAATTGGAAAAATTTTAAAAATTAGGGAAAAAATTTTTAAAGGAGCATCTACGTTTGTAAATTCAAGGGGGGGTTGGGGGGGAGCGAAGGGGGTGGCCCCCGCGGGCGAACACAGACAAGCCTAAAAAAATCCCGGGAAAAATTTCCCCAAGACTTAGTTTTAACATTGAAAAAGCTTTATTATTAACATTTTCAAAATTAAAATTTTTCCTGGATATTGGGCCCCTGAACGAATAGGATAAACCCTTTTCTAGTAACTAAAGGGGTCACTTTTTTGGGGAAAAAACCCCTTTTTTAAATTATAAATATCCCTTTCAGATAGGTGTTAATTTTTCCCAAATTTTGCCCATTCCACCCTTTGTTGATATTTCCCCCTTGTACTTAAATTAGAATCCGCAAGTCAGCACGGGGTTGACAGATCCCCAAAAATTTAACCTTGTAATATCCGAAAAAATTTAAAGATACGTTTTTTTTTTTACTTTGGCGAAATAAGCTTTGTTCTTGGGGCACCTTGCACTTAAATGTGAATACTGAAAAAAATTTTTTTAAATAAAAACCAAAAAAGGTAAATTTTTAAATTAGGTGCCAAAAAATACCTTTTATTATCCAATCCTTACGGGATCGTGTTTTTTGCACTTTTCCCCAAAAAGTCCAGTTTTTGTTGATAAGCCCCCTTGCAGTTAAATTTTAATTCCAGCAATTGTGTAGTTACCACAGGTGAATTGATAGTGCCAAAAAATCCCCCTTTTTTAATCTTTCCAAACTTTTTTTTTTTTTTTTTTTTTTTTTTTTTTTTTACAGTTTACGGTTTTTTGACTTTGGTGCCCTACAGTTTTGTTCTTGAGGCACCTTCCCATTTAAAAAAACGGGAATATTTAAAATTTTTTTAAAGGTCACCAAAAAAAAGGTAATTTGATGGGTTCCCAAAAAAATCCCTTTTTTATTATCCGAATACTTTAACAAAATACGTGTTTTTTTGCATTTTTTCCCAGCCCAAAATTTTTTTGTTAAAAAAGAGCCCCCTTTTGAAAAGTTAAAAATTTTGAATCCCCCCAATTGTGAAATTTTCCCACAGTGAATTATGGGTTCCCAAAAAATACCTTTTTTATCCAATACTTTACAGATACGTTTTTTTTTTGCATTTTTTCCCCGCCCAAATTTTGTTGATAAGCCACCTTGCAAGTTAAATTTGAATCCACAATTGTGTATTTTTCCCAAAACGGGTAAATTTTAAAATAGGTCCAAAAAAAATGCCTTTTATTATCCGAATACATTACAAATACGTGTTTTTTTGATTTTGGGTGAAACTACAGCTTTTTTCATTGATGAAACCTTTTGAACTTAAACTTTAAACTGCAATTTTTTATCACCAGGGGGAAAATTTTAAATGGGTCCCAAAAAAAATCCCTTTTATTATCCGAATACATTACAGAACTTTTTTTGGGGCACTTTTTGGGCCCAAATCCAATTTTTTTGATAAGCACCTTGCAGTTAAATTTGAATCCAGCAATTGTGTTTTCCCAAACGGGTTGAATTAAAAAGGTTCCCCAAAAAAAAACCTTTTATTTTTCCAATACTTTAAACAAAATACTTTGGTTTTTTTGACTTTGGTGCACTACAGCTTTGTTCATTGGGGAAACCTTGCACTTAAATTTAAATTTACTCTTTTTTTTAAAGTCCCCAAAGGGGGAATTGAAAAAGTCCCAAAAAAAACCTTTTATTATCCAAATTTTTTAAAGTTTACTTTTTTTTGACTTTGGTCAGGCCAGCTTTTTTTGATAGATATATTTTGCATTTAAAATTTTGGGGAATACAGCAATTTTGTATTCACCACAGGGGAATTGATGGGTCCCCAAAAAAACCTTTTATTATCCAAAACATTACAAAATACGTTTTTTTTTTGCATTTTTTTTTGCCCAGTCCAGATTTTTGAAAAACCCGACCTTGCATTTAAAAATTTTTGAATCCAGCAATTGTGTAGTTACCACAGGGAAAATTGATGGGTCCCAAAAAAAATACCTTTTATTATCCAAAAACATTTCAGTTTACTTGTTTTTTCACTTTGGCGCACCCAGCTTTTTTTGATTTTATAGATCTACTTTGCATTAAATTTTTAATCCAAAAAATTTTTTTTTTTAAATTTGGGGATTTGAAATAGCTTTGTTTTTGCCCTTTTAAAAGAGACTTCAAAACTCTTCTATACCTTCTAAAATTTTTGTATATTTCTAAACCCTTGGACAAAATTCATTGGTAAGGGGAGCAAAGAAGGGGGTGGGACATGGAGGTAAAAGGTACAAAAGAAGGTGTTTCCTTTCCCAAAGCCTGGCGACAAAAAAACTCACCCAGGGATCATCATTTGCGGGAAACCGGGGTCGGGCCTGCCCCATCGCGGGGCCCGGGCCCGTAAATCTCATACGAAAAAGCGTCGCCAATCTGCCCTTTCAGGGGTTTAAATTTAAACCCTCCCATCCAGCAGTTTTACCCCCCTCTTTTTCCCCCCATAACGGCCACAAATGCCCGTCATCACATCACCACTTTCCCCCAAAACAGAAGCAGCCCAAATGTCAACTCGTTTACCCCCCCCGTGGATAATCCTTTTTCCCCCTGAAGACCTTTTTGATGAAAAAATTTGGGTTTTTGGGGTCAAAGGGGCCCCTTTTAAAAGATCAAGAGGCCAAAGGGGATAAAATTTTCCCTCTGCTCTAAACCCCCCCTTTACTGAGGGCCCCATCAAGGAGGAAAAGGGAAACCGGTCAATTGGGGCAAAAACCCCGGGCGGTGGGAAAACCGCCTTGCAGTCCCCTTTTGCTTTTTACCCGCGGGGCCCTTTTCCTGGATCCCGAATGTCAGGACACGAAGTCACCTGTTTTTAATGAAAAAGACGACATTGGGGATCCACGGGCTTTTAAAAGAAAAAATTTGGGGTTTGCGAGCGTTTTAAATCACGGACGATAGGAAACAAATGGGGTAGTGCCCATAGGGGTTTCCCCCTCAAAAAGGGAGGGGGGGTCGCAAAATTTCTGCTATATGATTCCGCCAGCCAGGGGCAGCCAAAACCCCGCCCCCTCATTTATCCCCGGGAAAAAAGGGTTCCAGGACCCTCAACCCGGGGCCTTCTTTGACCAAAGCCTTTCTGATTAAACCCCAGTATGCATATCCCCGGCCTTTTGCCTTAAACGCATAAGAAAGGGCAAAAAACCCTTGGGTTTTTAAACCCAAACCAAAACCAAAAAAAAAAAAAGTCAAACCACTGCAGGGGAAAAAAAAGAGTTTGAAAAAATAAAGCAACAAAAAAATTGGCCAAAAAAGGCCCAAAAACCGACGCCGGGCCCTTCCAAACCCACGGGTTCAAAACCCTCTGTCTCCGCCTCCCCCACCACCACCAGCTTTCCCTTTCAGCTGCCCCTGCCCTCTCAAGAAAATTGATCAGGGATCAGTTTTTCCCCCTTCACCTCCCCCGGGCGCCCAGTACCACCAGCACCACCAGAGACCCACCCTACCCCCTTCCCTTCCGCCATTTTTGACGACCGGGCACGCCGTACAGTGGCCAGCCCAAACACCAGCCTTCTGCCCTTCCAGGTTTGGGAGCAAAGAAACATTTTAAACCCCCAAAAACAATCCCAAACCCAAAACCTGAATGTCGGCATTGCCGGGCCCTTTTGGCCTTGGAAATGTTGCCTTTCCTCTGGGGGGAAAAGGGAGGGGTTTTTCCCCCAGGGTAAATTGGGCCCTTGCCTGCCCCCAATACCAATCCCCGACAGGCATTACTTTGCCAAAAAAGCGGGCCCCTTTGCCCGGGTTTCACCACTGTCATCTAAAATTTAAAGCGCGTTGTTTTCACCTTGGCCGGAAAAGCCCATCTGACCACCGACAAAAAGACTTTTTAAAGAAACGACCAACCCCCCGGGAAATATCCGGGTGCCCAGCTCACGGGGTTTGATTGGGGGGGTTTTTTGCCCCCGGGTGAACGGGGGCTCTCAGGCTGGGCCCCCCCTCTTAAAACCCCGCGGGATTTTGCAGGGTTCTTTCCCCCAAGGCCCCTCTGGGGGCATCAAGTCCCAGAAAAACCGGGCCGTGTTGAAAAAATCTGTCTTGGAGACCGCCAAAACACGGGTTCAGGATCTGGGACGGTTTCCTCCGCAACGAGCCCGGGAGCGCGGGCTGGGGGCCAAAGAACCTTGGCCGGGAAAGGGGTGGTGTGCGAAAAAACGGGGCGAAATCTGCTGGCCGCCCTTAAAAAAAAACGGTGGGCCCGGAGCACCCCCTTTTGCCGGCAAAATGTCATGAACCTTGTCGCCAAAAATTTTCTAAAGAGCAAAACCCGGGGTTTGGGGGACTCCCTGCTGGGGAAGGTTCGAAGTCAAATTTTTCACCTTCCGCCTTTCGCACCCCTGCTTCATCCCCCGGGCGCTTTGCAGCGCAGCTCGGCCTCCCCGTCAACCGTCCCCTTGTTAAACGGGGCAACACCTGGAATTCCACCCCCACATCTCCAGGTTTTGGGGGGCGGGCAGGGGAAATGCCATTACGAAAGAAACGAAGGACAAAAGGCCTGCCCAAGCAGCGTGGGGGGGAAACCTCGGGGTTTTTGACCACCGAGAGGGAGGCAGGTAAAGAGTTCTGCACCATCCTTTTTTTTTTTTTTTTTTTTTTTTTTTTTTTTTTTGAACGGCACAGATGCGGACCCCGGACCTTTCTCTCCATCAAATCCACCAGGCCCGAAAAGTTTCCCCAAATTTTATGGTCTTCATTAGGCAGTGGTTTGGGGTCCAGAGCTAGTGCAAGGTGGCGCATCACTTTTCAGGGTGCATCAACTCAGGCAATTTAGGGGTTTTGTTAAGCTGTCCGGGGGGCAGCGGGAGAGGAGGAGGAGGAATTCCTAGAAAAACCGATGTTTTCCGACGTCCCGCCTTTGGGAAAAAGGTTTTTGGCCCCCCAATTTGAGGCCCGGGGGAGGAAATGAGGGAAAACAGTTTTTCTAGTGCCCCTCGACCCAGAGGGTTGGGGAAAACAAGGGTCCATTTTATCACATGATTTCTTGGGTGCCCATTTCCCCAACATGATCCTCGCATTAAAGGGCCCTCAAAAAAGAAACCCAAAAGTTTCTGGGGGGCCCCCCTCCTGGATCCCCCGGGACAAAAAAAACTCAGTACTTTCCTTCCACCCCCCCAAATAGAGAGTAAAAAGCAGGAAAATTTGGGACCTTGGGGGATTGATCAACTGGGGGACATCTGTTTTCGTCTCTTCCCTTTTCCCCCAAAAGTCCCCGGGGGAACAACATCACACGTGACAGCAGTAGAGTGCCAAGTAGGCGTAGCGGCGGGAGCAGGGAAGGTGGCAAAAAGCCAATGGGTTTACCTCTGGGAATCTTTTTTTTTACCACCTTTACCAAAAGCATGCCAAAGCAGGGGACACAACCAACACACAAGGATCACTTAAGATCATGGGAGCACGCTAAAAACGTCTCAACACGATGGGTTTTTTTATGTGTTCCGGGCCCAATAGACTTCGGGTATCCAAAATGGACGAATGGCCCCGGGTGGCCCCGCCACGCCATTGAGGGGTTTTCCCCGCCCAACAGCCACGTCATACTGACGGACCTTCAGCCCCAGCTGGAGGAGTCATTTTTTGACAAACGCATCCGCTTTCCAAAAATAATGGGAAACGTTTGACTTTCATCAAGAAGAATCAGGCAAGATCCCTGATGATTTTGTGGCCCCCCAAATTTCTGAGGTTCCCCCGATTAGTTTTGGGCCCTTTTACTTCAGATTGCTCTTCAAACAGAAATGGGCCCGCCTTTTAAAAAAAGTTTTTTTAAAATAAACATTTTCTTACTGCAAATTTTATTCCTTTCCACAACAGTTTTATTTTGCTGGTTTTCTGTGGGGGGACTTAAAAGACAGCAAGTTTTCCCTGACAACCCGTATTCCAAATTTTCTCACTTTTTTCTTAAGAAGTTTTTTGCAATTTTCAATGGTTTTTTAGGGATGTTGCTTGAAAACAGGGTTTTAATTAAAGTTCCCTTTGGGAAAAGAAATTTTTCTTTTAAATGCCATTTCTCCCCACCAATTTTTTAAAATTTGGGGGGAAAGTCATATTTTTAATTTTTTGGGGTCATGTAGGGTGTGATATACAGCAATAATCAAGGTCCTTTGGAACAGAAATGGGGGCTTCTAAGGGCATTTTTTCCCTCACAATTTTTAACATTTTTCCCGAGAAGTTTATTTTTAAAATTTTTTTTTTTTTCATGCTGCTTTGAAATGCACAATATAAAAGGTCCTTTTTATAAAAAAAAAAAGTGTTTCAAAAAAGACAAATTTTTTCTTCCCCCAATTTTCCAAAGGTGGGTCAAGGGTGAAAGGTTTCTGGAAAAAACAGGAATAGGGAGGTACACTGTTTAATTTGGGCATAAATTGCAAAAAAGCTTGTTTTTTGCAAAATCCCTTTTAAAATAGCTATCAAACCCTGTATTGAGAAAAAAAACCCATTTAATACAAAATTTTAAAAAAAAGAAACAAAGACATGGGGGGATTCCACCTATTTTAAAAAAGTGTTTTTTTAAAAAGAAACAAATAAAAAACTTGCATGAAAAAAAAAGCTGGTAAAAAAATTCCCTGAATTGTACAAGGGGGGTACAGGAAAACTTTACCAATGTAGGTTATTTTAAGGACATTGGGGTATGGACACGGACAGAGAACAAAGTACAGAGACAATTTTCCCCCCACACGTTGATTAAAAAAATGAAAAAAGAAAAGCCCAAAAAAAGGGGACCTGGGTTTGGAAAAAGGAGGGGTTAACCACCATTTTTTTCCATGTGAAGCTCAATTGGTCCGCAATCATACGGGGGGGCAAGGGGCTAAACCCCGGCTTTACGTGTACCCGAGGGAAAGGGGTTTGGGGTTCTCACACTTTTCCCTTCCGCACTCTTTCTTCCGCACCCCATTTTCCCTTTCCCGCTCATCGGGGGAATTTTTTTTAAAACCCCTTTTTAATAGATACAAAACCCAGCCCGGGGCCCACCGCACCCACGTAACCCCCGGCCCCCGGGTCATCTGTGGCACGACCGGTTTTAGCCCAAAAACCATGAAACTAAAATGGTGGTTGAAAGACCCCTTTTTTCCCGCAAAATTTTAATCTGGGGTCAGGCAGGTTTAAATTTTATACTGGGGGTCCAAGGGCAAAGGGGTAGTCAATGTCCATTTAACTAAAATGGTGGTTTGAAAGACCCTTTTTTTCCGGGCCCCTTTTTTAAACTGGGGGGGGGCAGGCAGGGTTTTAAAAGGGTCATAAATGCGGTTTCCCGGACAGGGACTTGTCAATGTCCAGTTCAACTAAAATGGTTTGGGGGAAAACTCCCTTTTTTTCCGGGACTTTTTTAAACTGTGGGGGCAGACAGGTTTTAAGGGGCCCTTTCTTCGGTCCAAAGGGCAGGGTTTTTTCAATATCCAGTTCAACTAAAATGGGGGTTGAAAGACTCCTTTTTTTCCCGGGACTTTTTTAATCTGGGGTCAGACAGGTTTTTAAAGGGCATACGTGGTCCCCGGAAAAGTTCAAAATCAAAGTCCCCCTTTTAACTAAAATTGGGGGTTGAAAGACTCCTTTTTCTGGCCTTTTAAAATTTTGGGGCAGACAGGTTTTTAAAGGGCCCTGCTGGGGGTCCCGGGCAGGTTTTTTTCAAAGTCCAAATTTTTAAATAAAATGGGGGTTTAAAGACTACTTCTTCCAGGGCCCTTTTTAATCTGTGGGTCATCAGGTTTTTAGGTCATGCTGCGGTCCGGACAGGATATTCAATGTTTCCCTTCAAGTGAAATGAAATTTAAATAATCCTGCCTTTTGGGACTTTTTTAAAAATTTTTGGGTGATGCGGTTTTTAAAGGGGCATGCTGTTTTAAAAAAAGATATTTGTGAAAGGTGTGTGACTTTTTTTTTTGTGGCTTTTATAGCCCAAGTGTTGTGCCCAAGATGGGGAGCAGGGGAAACCATTTTTACTTTTTGGCTGTGAATTTCCCGCTTCTCCCACCCTTTTTTGGGTGTAAAATGAAGGGGGGTTTTTTTTCCCCCTCCCCAAAAACTTTAATGGTCATCCCCCATAATCGACTGCTCACTATTTGGAAAAAACCTTTTCGATGGGGGCCCGACTAACGAAATATCCCCCCCGATGTTTGATACCAACGTAAACGCTCAAAACAATCCAAATAAACGCTCTCTTTTTAAATTGGGGCCCAAACACAAAACCCAGCTCGCCCCCGCATTTTTTTTTTCCCATAAAAAACCCATGAGAAAGTAGCTCCGCCCCTGAATTTTGGGAAAACCCGGACGAGCCCCCCCCCGCTTCAACCCAAACAGCCCCCTTTTTCCCGCCTTTTTTCTGTCTTTTGAACTTTCCCCTCTTTTAATAAGATTTGGGCAATTTTTCTCCATAGGTTAGAAAGGGCCCTGGGCGCTCCCCATTCTGTTGGGCAATTCTCCTCCATAGGGTTTGAATGGGCCCCCTGTTCCCTCCTATTCTGATTGGGCCGGTTTTTTGGCAAAAACCCAAAGAAAGAGCCTTTAAAAAATTTGGGAAAAACTTTATTTCCCACAAGTCCCCTCTATTTGGGAAAATTTCCCCAAAGTAGCGCCGGTCCCCGGCGCAAACGCGTTTTAGGTTTAAAATGAATTTAAATTTTTGAGAAGGTTTTTACGGCTTTTTCTGATAAAAGTTTTAAAAACTTTAAAAAAAAAGAGTTTTTATTCTTTAAATTTAAAGCCGCAACGGGGCTGAGCGCCCCCCAGAAAATTTCATTGCGCCGATTTTCTCCAAAACTACAAAGGGGGAAGTAGCTCGCGCCTGATTGGCTGGGTTTGGCAAGCCAAAACCCTAGCCCCCAATCCTCTTTTCCCGTTTTTTACGTCCCTTTTTAACTGTCCCCCCGCCTTTTTAATTTTTATTGGTCAAAACTTTTTTCCCTAGGGTATAATGGGGCTTTGTCGCTCCTATTCGATTGGTCAATTCATCCCAAAGCTTATAAAAAAGGGGCTTTGTCCCCTATACTGATTGGCTGGTTTTTTGGGCCCACCCCAATTTGGGAATAGCTTACAGAATTTTAATTACTGAAATTTTCCCCCAATTCCCCTCTATTCAAATTTCCCCATGTTGCGCCGGGCTCCCAAAACAAAAGCTTGTTCGGGGTTGGGAAATTTAAATTTTGTTTTTAGAAGGGTTTAAACTCTTTTTTTTTCCCCGAGAAAATTTTACATTTTTAAAAAAAATGTTTTTTTTTTTCAAACTCCAGCCGCACGGCACTGAACCGAGGGTTTTCATTGCACCCATCTCTCCATAGACTTTTTTTTTTTTTTTAAAAGGAAGAAGTAAAAAAACTTCCCCTCTGATTGGCCTGCGATCGCCAAGCCCCGCTAGCTCAACCAACAAACTTTTTTTTAGCATTTTTACTGTATTTTTTAACTGCCCCCCCGCCTTTTTATTTTGATTGTTCTAACTTCTTTCCCTAAACCAATAAAGGGGCCCTGTCTCTCCAAATTTTGATAGGCCCAGATGCCCAACCCCCCTAGCTCAGCCAATCAGCCTTTTTATTTTTTTTGCATTTTTTCTGTATTTTGAACTTCCCCCCCCCCTTTTTATTTTGATTGGTTTAATAGTTCCCATAGGTTTTTTAAAGGTTTTTACTGGGCCCCTAAATTTTGATTGGGCCTTTCTGCCGACCAATGAGAAAAGCTTTTAAAAATTTTTTAATTTTCTTTTAAATTTTTCCCCAATTTCCAATAACAGAATTCTTGATGTGCGCGGTTTCCCAATTTTTTTGGGAAATTAATTTTTTTAAAGTATTTTTTATTTTTGAGGTTTGAGCTAAATTTTTCCCGAAAAATGTTTTCCGCCTTTATAAAGGCGATTTTTTTATTCATACTTCGCACGGACATCTTTAATGATTTCCCCGCTGTCTCCAGCCTGTCTCGCATCGGCATACATGTGAGGCGCAGTCCCGCACAGCGCCCATGTCCCCGCACTGCGCCCATGTCCCCGCACTGTGCCCCACACACTGGCGAGGCGCAGGGAACTTTTCCCCACATGTATGAGCGCACCTCCTCGGACGGCGAATCTTAGGCGCAGCGCCGCTCTGCGCCCATGTCCCCGCACTGCGCCCCCACACTGGCGAGGCGTGGCGGACTTTTGCCCACATGTAGGAGTGCACTACCTCGGACGGCAAATCATAGGCGCAGCGCCGCACTGCGCCTAAGTCCCGCACTGCGCCTCAAACACTGGCGAGGCGCGGCGGACTTTACATAGGATGTATGAGGGGCGCCCCAGGGGCCGACATAAATCAGGCGCAGATTTCGCCGGAAAACCGGCGGAAAAGTGCGCCCCGACGTGGCGAGATTCATACATATTGCCCCAAATCTCAAAACCATGTTAATTTGCAGTAATAGCGTGTTTTTTTGCATGGTTCTTTGCAGCATGTAGCGGGGTAGAAGATGCTTGTTGCCTCTTACAACCTTAGGACTGCACCTAAATACTTTAAAAACAAAGGAAATCCCACAGCACTTAAAGGGGTTGTCTCACTACATGGATTCATCTTATCTCAGCCCTGACTTCTTGGTTTCACTTTTGAATTCAGTGTTTACTGGCTTTACTGGCTTCTACTAGCCTACAGTGATGAGCTGCTGAGGACACCAGGTCTGTAGCTATGACAACTAGCACTGGCAGCCTATTGAACAGGTCTGTAGTTATAGTGACCTGTGGAGCTGATGCAGCCCATACAAGAGGGGATATCTAGAAATAGGTAGGACATCGGTAATGGACACATATTGTAAAGTGACTTGTTTTTGAAAGATTTTTAACCAACAGGAAAGACAAATTCTGAAGCTCAGAATAGAAATGGAATATAGAATAGAAACAAACCAAAGAAAAATATTCCAATATAAAACCTAACCTTTAATAGATATACATTAAAATGTTAAATAATGCCAATTGATAAAGGGCTGACCGAAACCCCAGTATACAATTACATCGGTCAAAAAGTGTGGAGAAAAGTAGGGGGAGCCTATAGTGCCCTATTCTATCTATGAGCCCTAGGAATGGCCCTATGCGGGATAAGCATCCTGAAAAAGGACAGTCCCACAAACTAGACTCCTCCTTTTATATTGGAATATTTTTCTTTGGTTTGCAAGATTTTTAACATAAAAAACAATCTTTGTAGTAAGACAACCCGTTTAATATAGCAGCTGCAAAGGCTTCATCCCCTGAATCCTCAGAGCTAAAACTGCAGCATAAAAAAATAGAAATGATGGCAGCTTCCATAAAGTTGAAAACAGTGATTCTTCTTTATTCCTCAATAAATAACGAAATAACTTATTTATGGAGGAAAAAAGGTGAATCACTGTTGTCAACCTTATGGAAGCTGCCATAATTTCTATTTTTTATGCTTTACCTGTATACTTGTCTTGTTGCTTGCTTATTTAAATGAACAGTTATGGACTGAAACATTACTGATACATAGTATTGAGTGACCAGTAAAAAATTCTAGTTCAATTAGAACCTCGAATCTTTGTGAGTTCGGTAAAAAGTTCTATTCAAACTCAAACTCGAACTTTAAACCCAATTAAAGTCAATGGGAGAAGATGTTCTAGTTAATTTTTATACCCATGCAGGTGAGGAGAAGCTGCAATTATCATCCATAACAGTAAACTGGATATGTGGAACAACTCAGTGAAGAAAAGTTGGTTCTAAGAGTGACAGAAAAAAATTGAGAGGCTAAAATACTTCATTCCTTTCAATGGCTTACATGAAAAGATGAGGATAGCTGGCAAGCAGGGGCATAGCTATAGGAGGTGCAGCGGTAGCAGCTGCTATGTTCCCTGCATCCTTAGGGGGCCCAAAAGCCCCTTTGACACATAGGAGATTTGGCGACGGTGTGTTATACAATTACTGAACCCCCAAAACTGCAAAAACTGAACTTTTGGGCACTGAGTATAATTTAGCAAATCCAAGCACTTACGTGAGCCTGCAAATATCACCGAATAACAGCTCCTGAGTGTGGAAAGGATGCAGCCAGCAATACCAAACCCCATAACTATGCTATCTAACATAGAAAAATGCTATCTAACTAACTAAGAGCAGTCTGTACAGTACAGAGAGTGAGCTGAAAATGGCGTTCACAAGGCAATACAGTGAAATATATATGTAATGGGGGCTGACGCGGGCGCCGCTGCCCCCCGCGGCCGCCCCCGTGCCCGCAAGGGCCGGCACGGTCCCGCGGCTGCCTGCACCCCCCCCCCTCGCCCGGGGGCGGTCTCATTTTACCCGTCCACGTTCCTTGTAACTGATCCGCTGTCCCGGCCCCCCCGCGCGCGTCCCCGCCCCTAGGGCCGTCGGACGGGGTTTGGATTTAAAAGGGCCAGCGCCCCGGGTAATTGGTCTATTGCCCGGTGCAGGTCCTATTTAAGGGATACCCCCCCAGCCTCTCTTGCCAGTTCGTTGGTGTGCGTTTTACCCTAGTATATTTGAGAGTTGTTTTGGAAGGCCCTGTCTGGATGACCGTGTACCTATCCGTCAGCTACGTTGAGTTCCTGACCTTGCCTGTTTTGCCGCCTGCCCTGACCTTCTATTCTTTCCTGTCTCTGACCCGACCCTTCTGCCCGCCCGTCCGTAGACCTTCTGCTGTCCCCCGACTACGCCCTCTGGAATTACATTCCATAACACACGCAGTACCCCGGCGCCATCGCAAACAATCCACGTCAGGGGAGCGACCTGGTAGCTTCACGCTGCAGCATTTCCCATCCCGCTTTGCGGCGGCTCTGGTGAATACCGGTGGCTACTCTAAGACTCCTCTCCCTGGACGTGGCGTTACGTCCTCATCGCTTGCGGTGGTCAGCGAATCCACCATACCCTAGACAGTACGAACTGTCCGTGATTCCGCCAGGGACCATTTCCTGTTCTCCGGTAGGTCACGACGGCTGTCCCCGCCCAGGCAGGAAGCCACGAATTGACCAGCTCGCGGCATGGATGCAAACCTCGTGCCCTTCTATACCTCCGCCTGCGGCTGCAGTCCTCCTCGCCAGCACCAGTGCGCCTGCAGCCATGGCTCTACCTGTGTCCTGCACGGGGACCTTCGCTGCATCTTCTACCCACACCCTTCACGCTATGGAGGGAGACCCAAAAATGCCGTGGCTTCATCAGTCAATGCACCATCCACATCGAGATGTGTGGCATCATATCCCCTACGTGGCTGGCTAAGGTGGCCTTCATAAATAGCCTTTTATCGGATAGGCCTTTGCCTGGGGCCACTCTGCTGAAGGGGAACCAGAGAGATCCTTGAACGTAGAAATCTACAAAGCTTCCCCTCTCCAGGGGAACGGCTCAGTCCTTCCGAGAACCATCTGCACCTCCTCTCCTCCGCTGCCGCAGCTCAGCTCCCGTCTCCGTCATGGGCGACTCCATGTGGGTCACTACTCCCGTGCAGTTCCGCACCCTAGCCCTCTGAGCTGACTGAAATAAATGAGGGCTTTTGGGCAACCTTCTGGCAAGGTCTGCGGCGCCCATATTAAAAGATGAGTTTCGCTGGTCGGGACCTCTTCCCGCTTCCTGGGACCGAACTGATTCGGTTGGCCACCCGAATTGGATATTCCGGTATTGTCGGAGATACACAAGAGCTCCGTCTTCAACGGGAGGTCACCCATTGCCACTACTGCTACCATCGTCTGGCTCCCGTCTTCCCGCAACGGATCATCCTCTTCCCATCCTCCAAGGGGACGAACCCATGCAAGTCGAGAACCCCCTGACCCAAAAAAGCTCGCAGTGGGTCTGGGCATTTGCCCCACTGTGGCGGTTTTGGCCACTTATTGGGACTGTCCGGTGGTTTCCCGGGAAACTCTCGCACCTTTGGGCTCGCAGGGAAAAAGGCATCCTGGGGGCAGTGCGCCTCCTCTTTTTTGTTTTACCCTTTTCCCCTCTTTTGGGAATTCGCCGGGCAACCTTTAAAACCACCGCTTTCCAATTCGGGGTCCGCTGGAATTTTGTCACAAACCCTGGCCCAAATTTCGTCTTCCCCGGGACCCCCCTGTTTTTTTTCCTCCGTCTGGCGAATGCCTAAAGGGGGCTATCCCGGGTTTTGCAGGGCCCCCCACTTTGAGATGGCCCTCTACACAAGGACTTTGAAACTCGGGGTTTTGCCTCGCTCCTCTTCGGAAATCCTCCTGGGCCTTCCTTGGTTGCAAGACCATGCTCCCACCTTGGATTGGAACACGGGGGAAATTATCCGTTGGGGGGCCCCGCGTGCCACTCGCATCCTTTCCCTTCTCTTTCCCTTTTGGGGCCCCTGTAAGTCTACAAAACCCCTGTCGGGTCGCCCCTCCCACCAGGATTTTTCCGAGTCTTTTCTAAAGGCAGGCCCCAAACCTGCCCCGCCCGGCCTTGATTGTCCTATGACCTGCAACCCCCGGGAGTACTCCTCCCCGAGGCAGAGTCTATCCTCTTTTTCCTCCCGAGACTAAGCTAGTCGTAACCCGAAACCTCCGTAAGGCTTTTAACGCAAATCTTCCTCCCCCGCGGGGGGGCCGGGTTTTTTCTTCTTTAAAAGAAAGATGGACCTACGACCCTTAATTTATCGGGACTTAAAAAATTACTATAAAAAATCAAAACCCCTGCCTCTATCTCGGGGCTGTTCATTTCCCCGCGGGCGCAAATTTTTTTTTTCCCCAATTGGACTTACGGGAGATAAACCTATTCGTATCCAAAGGCGCATGGGAAAATGGCCTTTAATACCCGAATGGGCTTTTGAATATCTGGCATGCCGTTTTCCTCTGCAACCCTGGCGGTGTTCCCGAATTTCGTCAAAGATTCCGCATCTCCCAGCTGTGTTTCGTTTACCTAAAGAATCCAATTTTCTTTCCGGGTCTAAAACACA
>JAODAL010007897.1:12500-121786 GCA_025379985.1 Phyllomedusa bahiana | reverse complement strand
TGCCCTATATATATAATACACACCACAACATATATGTGTATTTATATATTTTTAATATATTATATATATTTTATATTATATATATACACTACATTTGTGTGTGCATATATTTTAATATATACATATATATAATATATACACACACATATATGTATATTATACATATATATGTATGTTGCATTTTATATATATAAATTATATAATATACACACACACACAATATATATATATGTATATATAATACATATATTCATAATACATACATACACACACACATATACAATATATTATATATATATATATATATATATATATATAATATATATTATAAGTATTTGTAGATTTTTTTATGGGTCTTTTTAAAGTTATGCAAATGGTACTATATTATAATTAATGCACCTTGAGGCCTGATAACTAAGAGGCAATGTGAGGTCAAAGGTGCACCTCCTTTCGGCACACTGTGGCCACAACCTTATGGTACCTTTGAGCCTATTAGGCTGGAAAGCGCTGTAATTACATATGAAGGCAAGATTACTTGCCAGAGACAACTTGCTGCAGTGAGTTACCTTACCTCAGGACAAAACAAAAGCCATTGAAAAGTATTTAAAGGGTTGCAATAAAGTTCTGTGCTTCAAGTAACATAATGTGACACCAGAAAACAACCCCCTGTAGTATAATAAAATATAATATTTTATTGAAAACAAAAATAAAATACATAGAAAAAGAAGAACATACACAAAAGGTAATGTAATATTTAGTAAGAAACACAAACAACCTCCTGCACAGCTACAAAGACACAGCAGAGTGTCACCATCTGGACCATCCTGGCCACTGCTTCTAGAGCAGAGAGAGGTGGTCGATAACCTAGAAAAGCTTCTGTAAACAAGTAGGAGATAACATGTATTGTAGAAAGTATTTCTTAATGATTTTTATTTACATTTGCTCACATGTTTATAGCTTATCAATGTGGTGCGAATAACCCTTTAATTCTGCTTTTTAGGGTCGTTCTTAGGAAAAATACACCCAAAGGGAAACCTATTTATAAATTTTCTGCTCAGAATGCTGAAGGAAAAAATGTCACTTACAGAATTGTTGCTGGTAATGATAAAGGCAAGTATAAAAAAGCATTATCATTTCAGTTTTGTAGGTCAGTAATCAAGGAACTGCTTTACTAGTAGTTTAGTAGTATAAATAAAAAGCCAATAACATAGGATTAGTTATTCAAGTATCGTAGTCATTTCAAAATGTCCCAATTAGAAAATCTATTTAGAGCCTAGAGGGGGATTCATAATTCTGATGCCATAGAAGTATGTTAAAAGATAAGAAAGGAGCTTGGTCAGAGCAGGTTGCCCTATGAGCTCCCACTGGCCTCCTTTGGCTTGACTCTGTAGAGATGCTGATGGCTACAATTATATCTGGTACAGACCCTTGAATCCCTTGCATGCTCTTAAAAGCTGTATTAGTTTCTCTAGCAGCAGCTCTAACCCTTTAGTTAGAATAATTTAAGACTAATAGCAACACCCATTTTTCTTCCATATACAATTCACAATGTTTATTCCTTATGGCATTTTAGGAAAAGATTATACAGACCAAATATTAATCTTTTAGGTAAGGTTGAGAAATGAAGCTATTCAAAGCCTTGTCCTTTAACTACTATTTTACATTTCTCCTATATATATCATGTGAAACTTTTACAGTTGGAATAAATTTAAAAAATACTCCTGTGTCTACTTTGTGCTGCTAAATATTTGCTATGGTGGTCCCCTTACCTAATATCCTCCTAATATGTTCAGTGCAGGTAAGAAAAAAAACGTGTGCTAGTGTTCTGATTCTTACCTGATTCTGGCCTTCACACGGATGTAACTAGAATTCATAGAATCCCATAAAAAAATAAGATGAGTGTCAATATCTTAGTACAGGAAACTAAAAAAGCAGCATAAAAGTAATAATAAAGTCATATATATTACCATGATGTATATTGTTTTGCTAGATAGCAAAAACCTGCAAACATGTTATTCCATACAAAAATGTATTCTGTTCTGAGACCTAAGTGGGTCTGCTCAACCTCTGAGCCCCTTAGCAGCTGCACTATACAAAAAATTACAAAGGCATTTAGGTGATGTACAGAGACACTGGGCATGTGTATATATAGGTGCTGGAAACCTTAGGTGAACGTTCTGAAAACAAATTAAAAAACAGAAGGTGCAATGACAAGTGTAAAACAGCAATATCTATTACAGAAGGTGTTGTAAATAGTGTTTTACAGGTGTCTACTTTAACCTCTTAGCAACAACAGACATATGGGTATGTCCTATTGTCGCTAAGGGAGTATGGATTGGGTTCACTCGCTAAACTCACTCTATTCCTGGCAGGTGCTGACTGTTAATTACAGATAATACCCACCACTATCAGCAGGGATAAGAGATGGCTCAGATTTCCTACTGTCTAACCCTTTAGACACCACGATGTCTAAATGAATGTGTTACAGTACTGCGCACCGTTCCTTTCCTCAATTGCGGGGTGCCGAACGACTGGCATGGCAGCTGGATTCCTAGGAAAAGGCTGCCATACCTGCCATGTTACTACTCCTATTCCAGCAATAAAAAAAGAAGACACTAGAACAGTGCAACAACCATCTAGTACAAATACACATATACTTTATTGAGAAAAAAAGTTATTAAAAAGACTTAAAAGAGCCAAAAACGAGGCAAAGACATAAATCTCATGGACCACAGAAATGATACATCACTGGTCCCAATATGTCCTACTCTATCAGATGTGAATAGAATATCAAACAATAAAAGTTAGAGACATTAATAGATGTTCAATATGTGATTTTCTAAAAAAAAAATAAAAAATAGATATATATTAAATAAAAGTAGTTACAATATTCAAAAAACAGAACGACCAAAAAAAATATGTCAAACCCCAATCCTAGGACACATTTTAATTAAAAGCCTCCAATCAGCCCCACGCGCATCACCACGTCAAAAAGGCAGCTTCCTCAAAGGTAAAATCTAGGCATAAATGGTCTCAACATATATACACAAGCCACAATTTTCAGCTTTTGGGGGAAAAGAAAGTTTTTTCAAAAGGGGATGATCCTGTTTGGACCATTTAAATCCAGAAAATCCTAGTGAGTTTGGTTTCTAGAAATGAAGACATCAAGTAAAGTTCCAAAAGGTCGCATCAAATTAATTTTTTATAAGCCGCGCGACGATACGACTTGCAACTTCGGGGGTTTTAAAAACTGTATAGCAAAAAAATATTTTGCCTGCTTTACAAATGGCGTCATATATATCACATTTCCCCGGGGGGATTTATTTTCAAAGGGGTGAAATGGGCACCTTGTCTTGGGGGAGGATTTAAAAAAACCTGTCCCAAAAAATAGTTATGCCCCCTTGCTGAGGGCAAACAAGCTAGTGTCAGACCTCTTTTTCCCAGCGCTGGCCTTATTCGTTTAAGGTGCTGTAGTTTTCAAGTATTTCATGCTCAAGTCTGCAGTTTTCAGCCAGAAAAGAGTCAAACAAAGAGTAAGTTTTTTCATGTCCCGCCCACCAGAGGCTAGCCCCACCCCCCTCAAATGATAAACCTATTACTTTAATAGGTAAAAATCTGAAAAAACGCAGTGGGAGGGGTTCCCCTTTTGGTTTTGGGCGGGGGTAACACTGTCAGAAAAAAAATTTGGCATTAAAAACTCTAAAAAAACGCATCTTACAAGAAGGGACCAGGCCTGGGAAAAAGCTGTCTGACACTAGCTTGTGTGCCTCAGCAAGGGGGGCATAACCTATGTGACAGGTTCTTTTTAATTGCCTTTTCCACCTCACAGGGTATTTTGCATTAAACGAAGGTATATGGGAAAAGGGCTGAAGAGTTTGCCAGCACCATTTATTGGATGTAGTAATTCTCAATTCACATGGGACTCAGAGAGTCTAGCAATGTAAGAGGGATTAAAACCAAGCCAGTGAAGTTCATCTACAGACAGCTATTTCGGGGTGCTTGCCAATACTCAGTAAGAGAAAGTAAAAACATTGACTTATCGGCATGTAATCAGATTATATTAAATTTTCACCTCAGTCAATAGTAAAAACAATAAGATGGCATTTGAAAAGTACATCCACATAGTAAATGCAATATTGGAAATAGATATATAAAGATAAAGCTGCATAGGTATTGAAAGAAATATTCACATATCGACAAGCACAATAGAGTGACATAAACAGGACACAAATCCAATTCTAGAATGCCCCATACAATCTAGGAAAAAAGATGAATATATCAATTTTATATCGAGTTGGCACAATATTTGATATAAGAAAGGTGCAATAAAACTCATAAGAATGACGCACTATAAAACATAAAGGGGTAAAAACTTTAATGAAATAGAAAATAAAAAAAAATTAAAAGAAAAAAAACCAATCAGGGGGTTTCCAAAATTTTTTACAAAGGGTTTTTCGGGTATATTTTTGGGTTAAACCCCATCCCCAAATTCGGGGGAAAAGTAAACAAAAAAAGGAAAAATACATTTTGAAAAACTTCCACACAAAATATCCAAAAAAAAAATTTTTTGAAAAAAGTTTAATAAAAAAAAAAACCTATTTCAAAAACAGGCCTTTATTGTAACAAGTCAAATACAATTTAAAATTGGAAATAAAAAATCCAAATTTTGATTAAAAGAAACCAATTAAACCATTAAATTCCAGTATTTTTGTAATCATTTCTGGCAGAAAAAAAAATATAACCATATTAACCTTTTTTTATTTATATACTTTGGTGAACAAGTAATGTAATAAAATATTGGGGGAAAAACCAAATTATGTAATAAAAAAAAATTTTAATATTTTTGGTTTTTTAGAAAAAAGTAAATGTTTAAATAATTTTATACCCAGAATGTTAAAAAATAAAAAAAAAAGGGGGGAAAAACAAAAGGAGAAACCCTGTTAAAAAGTTAAAAATTTAATTTAAACCCGGGAAAGTGTGAAAAATAGGTGCAAAAGAAAAAAACAGTTAAAAAACTGTGAAAAACAAAACACTGTAAGCGAAAAACCACCCCAACACAAAATTTAAATTTTCCAATTTTTTTTTTTTCAAAAAAATCCAGTAAAAGTCAGCTTCTCATTAAGACTCTAAAGTGGCAGGTCTCAACTTAACGGGGCCTTCGACCCGGGGTTCACCTACGGGGAATATTTGAGGGAGATTTTTCTCTAAAAGCATACAAAACATAAATTATTCCCAAAATCTTCCCTTCTAAAAGCATTAAAAAAAATATTCGGGCAACAGATGCCCCTTTTTTTGGACCAACCCGGGCACCCCCTTTCTTGACAAAAATGATTTTTTTAAAAAAATTTTTCTTTATTCTCTTTCGAATTTTTCCGGGGGGTTTTTGTCCTCTATAGATTTCGGAACAAGGACAGACAAGACTATATATAACTCCCCTATTCAAAAAATTTAAAAAAGGAAATTTTTTTAATGAAAATTTGGAAAAAGTATTTAAATGTGTAAAGATATGAGCTGCTTCCATAAACTTTTTTGATTATTGTTTGTTTTTTGTTACTTTTTCCCCTATTTTTTGGAAAGGGAATTTACAAAAAAAACCCTAAAAAATTAAAAAAATAAATAATAAAATTATTTTTGGCCGATGGGGTTTTTTGGTTTTTGGAAATAATAATTTTTTATATGTTTAATAGTACTTCTGTCACTGTAATTTTTTAAATTTTTCACCATTTTAAATTAAGTTTTATTGCATTTTTGTAAAAACCCAAATATTGTGCAAATACAAATCAAAAGTAATTAATTTTCCCCCCTTTTTCAAACTTGGGTCAAAAATAAACATCCAAAAAATTGGATGGGGCCCCCCTTTTTTTTTTCTCTTTTTGCCCCCGGGAAAAATATGAAAATTTTTTTCCCTTTTCAAACCTATGCTGTTCTATTTTTTAATAAACCCTTTTATCCAATATTGTTTTTTATTTTTTGGGGTTTTAAAAACTTTTTTTCGAATGGCCAAACTTATTTTCTTTTTACTTTTACCAAATTTGAATATTTATATTTAAATTTTTGAAAAGGGTAAAGGGGGGCCCACATGAAAGAATCGTTTAGGAGGCTAAAACCATTTTTTTGCCCTTTTTTGGGGGTTACAAATGGGCAAAAAAGGAGATTTTAGACCTAAAAAATTTATACATGAGGCCCTTTGGTTTTTTACTTCCTTTTAAACTGAGAAAAAGTGATTTAAACCACCCTTTTCCCCCTTTTTGGAATCCCGGGGCCTCACTAGTGTTTTTCCCGGTTCCAGCTATGTAAGTCTCTATTGCGAAAGGCTGGGGTTTTAAATTTGGGGAAAACTTTTAACAAAAATTTATGAATCCCAAATCTGTGAAAGCAGCTATAAAAGTTCGAACCCTGAAATGTTTTGTATTTGTCGCGCAGAAACCCTTTACACATTCTTGTTCGTCTGCCCGGAACTTTCCCTGTGCATGTTTTTCGTCTAGGGCCCCCACTAATTTATAATTATTGGTAATTACATTTGTATAAAAAATTTTTTAACATCTGATATATTAGGCCCTAGGGGGACCATTTTTGGGTCCGCTCGGGGCCCCCATAAAGATTTATGTATAAGGCCTTTTTTTTGGCTCTTATGGGGGTTTTTAAAATTTTTGGGTCCCCAAAAAAATTATATTGTAATTTGAACCTCTGGTTTTTGCCTTTTCTTGAGGGTTTTCTTTTTTTTGTCTTTTGCGTTTTCATATTTTAAATTTTTGGCACATTTTTGCACCCATTTTTGAATTAATTTTTTTTGGGGGTGGGGGGGGTTTTGCCCCCCTTTTCCAAAACTTATGTATCCTACTGCAATTACTTCCAACTTTGGGGTCCCCATCTTTTATAAATAAGGGGGCAGACGGTGTAAAAGTGATGGGGGTTGGCCTCTTAGTGGTCAACACCCTAGGGAATACATGTAAAAAAAATGGGGAAAAAAAAATTTTAAAAAGTAAAAAAAAAAAACAAAACATTCCTCAATCCAAAAAGGGGGGGTTTTTTTTTGGATAAAGGGAAGTTTAGTTTAAAATTTGGTACCAAAAAAAAACCAACCCAAAAGGGCAAATTTAAAAAGTAAAGAATTTTTTTTTTTTTTAAACAATTTTAAAAAACAAAATTAAAAACTCTTTAACATGTGGTATCAAAAACAGGGGCCAACCTGCAGAAAACAGAAAACAGGGTAAAAAAAACAAAAACAAAAAACGGGTAGAAATTGAAATCCCTGCAAAAAATTAGCTATTACATGTTTTCTCACATTCCACTCCACATAGAATGTTTTTGTTTTTTTTTGCATTTCACATTACTTTAAGGGGCCCGGAAAAAATTGAAAACCATTAAAAAAAAAACTTATCCTGCAAAAAAAACAACCCCATATAAAAAAATGAAGATGGAAAAATAAAAAATTTATAGCTTGGGGAAAAATTTTGGAATAAAAAATGACTGAAACAAAAAAAAAAAAGAACTACCCCCTTTAAAAGGGGTTTAAAACCCAAAAATTTTCTGGATATTCTAGACCCCCTTTAGATACAAACAAAAAACCATTGCCTTAACAAGGAAAAATTTGATTCCCCCAAAAGGCAGGGTAGTATGTCTTATCTCACCCTTACGGGAAAATTTTACAGGTCATTTTTATTTGGATGAGAAAACCGGCGAGCTGTGGATAACAGAAAAATTTTTATAATGTTCCCCAAACCGTCCAAAGATATAAAAATTTTTTTTTGGGTTTAAAGGTTACCCCTTTTCTGATAACAAAGGTAACGTTCTGAAAAATAAACAAAAAAACTTTTGGCATTTTTTTATAAAGTCAGTACATCAAGACATTCTATTACTTTTGCTAAAAAGCAACTGAAAAAAAAATTTGGACAAAAAAATTAAAGGCTGCCCTAGCAACTAATCAAAATTTTTAAAAATTTTTAAACAGGGGGAATCCCTCTATAACTTCAAAAAGGGGCTTACTTATTACATAAAAAAAAAAGAGAAAAAACCCTACAAAATTTTTTTAAAAAACAAACCCAAATTTATCGACAAGTCCCGCCCCTTTGTTTTTTCCCGGGCCCAAAAATTTTGCAGACTTTTACAGCAAAAAAGTACACCATAAAAAGTCCCTTTTTTTAAATTGGTTTTCCCAAGAGCTTGACACTTTTTTAAATTTAAACACCTGTTCTTTTTTGAAATTTTTTTGGTCCAAAAGGGGTTTTAAGGGAAAAAAAATCACCCCAGAAATAAAAAGTAAAGTCCCAGGGGCGCCCAAAGGGGGGTTTTTTCCCAACTTTCCCCCGGGGAAAACCCCCCCTAGTAATTCAGGGGTTTTTGTACCTTATGAGGGTTGGCCTTTTTTAATGGGGGTTTCCCCTCCCTTTTTACTACCTAATGGGGTACCTTTTCTTTTTGGCCTTAGCAAATTTGGGCCCAAACCCCTACCCAATTTGGAGGGCCTAACTCCCTTTAAATAAGGGTTTTTATCTACCAAAAGGAGTGTTACCAAAACCTAGCAGCTAAGGGGAGGGTTTACCTTTTCCCTTACCAAAGGGGAAAAAAATTACCCCCCCAAGCTTTTCTAAAATAGGCAAAAAAAACTTATAGGAGGCAAACCCAAAACCCAAATCTAAAATTAATAACCTCCCTTTAAAAGGGGGGTCTTAACCTCCCCTAAGGGTTTGGGGGGCCCTTACCTACCTCCCCCAAAAAGAAAAGGGGACGGGACTTACCTACCTCCTAAACAATGTACTGTCCACGCAAACCAATTTAAACAAATTTTGGGTTACAAACCTAGCTACTTCATGGTGACACTACCTATGCTTTTAAAAGATGATCCAACACCAACATGCAATTCAGTTTAAATAAGACTCAGTACTTTATTTTTGCATTAAAAAAAGGGGGCTTAAAGGGACACAAAAGAATATAATTGAGTTTTATTTTTTAATACGGGAAAAATGGGCGTTCCCTGGAACATTTTTTTTAAAACTACGGGGCCACGGGACACGGACTGGACTTTATCCTTTCCAAAATATAGGGGTTTTTAAAAAAGGAGGGGAAACCCTTTCCCATTTTGTTTTTGTTTATCATGGGGGCCGTCCTACCAAACCAACCTGATGGGGGGCTCAAACCTACCAAATTTAGGGGGGTTCTGAAATACACAATTTGGAGGGCTACCTTTTTCTAAAAAGGGGAACAAACTACTTAAAAGTGTAATCTACCTATGTTAATACTGAATTTGGGAGGCTACCTAATAAAAAGTAAGATGTACTATATTGTGGATCTACCTACCCAATATATGAGGGCACTAAGAATAATACATCAGAGGGCACAAAAAAGGGCCCCATAACTGTTTGAGGGCAATTTCACTTTTTTTTTTTGGGGGGGCCTGGTATTTTGGCCAAAGCGGGTCATTATTACCATTTGAAACACTGTAGATGGGGAGTTTTTATAAAGGTGGGGGGAAAGTTACTTGTAGATGAGGGGTCTAAAAAAATTTTATGGTATTATCTGCAGAGAAAAATGGCTTCTGGAATAATTCGTCCTGGCAATCTGAGATGGATGGAGATGAAAAAGAAAGAGGAAAGAGAATGCTAACAATCGGAGAAGATGTCACTTGTGAGTCACTGGCTAAACTGTAGTGTAATTACTTTAACAGTCTGCAGAACAAACTGGGTAGAAGGGGGGTAAATGGGCCTTAAAAGGGCAGTAATTTGGGGGGGTTCTTTGAAGTGGTTTTTTATTTTAGTAATAGTATGGCAATATTATTTATTCACTGTGGTGGTATTTTTTGGCAAAATTCGGGGGATTATTTTGCACCTGATGTAGGGAATTTTAACTGATATTAATTTGGTAGGGGGCCAGTGAATTGTAACAGTATGATGGTAATATATATGGTCAAATATTTGCTCCTTGTGTAGTTGTATTATTTGGTAGCTGTATGACCATACTATTTTGAGGATCTATACTATAATACATAGGTGAGTGCAAGAGACAAATAATCAGCACTGATTTTTTTTTATGATTGAATGTGGGTGATGCATTGGCAGAGCCAATGAACTTTTTTTTAACCAAAGATTTGCAGAAATCGCATTACTAAACTGCAACGTGAGTGACATATATGAATATACCATAAGGGTACGTCCACACGGCAGTGGTAAAATGCCAGTCGGATTCTGTTTATGAATCTGGCCAGTATTTTATTGTCTTCTCAGTTGTTTTTGTGGATGATTCACCCGTCCCCCATAATTATTGAATTTTGCCCCTTAACCCCGAAAACCAGAGGGAAAGGTTGTTCATGCCCCAATTTTTTTGGAAGGGGGGCGCTGCTGTAAACCCGCCGGCTGAAAAATTAGGTAAACAACTGAAGGTTTTTTTTTTTTAAAGCTTGGGGAGGTTTATTGCCTTTTAGAGGTTTTTTGAAAATCCAACCAATAAACTATGCCGTGTGGACGGACCCTAAATGTTTGGACCTCCTTTTAAGAACCTGCATTTGCCCCTAAATGACACCACTGAAACAGATATAACTACCAAACTATGGAGATCACTTTAACTTCTAACTTACAGATATGGTCACCGGTCTCTCAAGTTACAGTGACCTTTAGGCAATGTTCACACGGCTTATTGCCGGCGTAATTGCGGGGCCGGATTTCGCCCCGAAAATTACCCCGGCACCGTCGGGGGGCGGGGGGCCCGGGCAGTCGGGCCCCATAACCTTCATTTTTCACGGCGCGTACACGCCGTAAATAATGGCAGGGTCACTTATCTCCCCCGCGGGGGATTCGCTAGCGGTGAGGAGCGGGAATCCTAGTCCAAAAAAAAATGAAATTTATTGTAGTAAAAATATTAGTACCACGGGAATCAGGGCCAATATGGCTCGCTTTAAGGGTGACAAAAAACCCCAATCAAATTTTATTGATGTCTTTGTATGGTCTTTTACCCAAAAAATCCTCCCCAAAAAAAGAAAGTGATTTTTAAGCCCTTCCCCGATTTTTACTGAGTTGTATGTAAGGATTGCATTTCTGATTTAGTTTTTTCTGCTTTTAATTTCTTTAACCCCAAATTTTATATTTAAACAAGATCATTTGATTTTTGAACCAAATTTTTAAATTTGACCCCAGCAATACAGGGTTCCAAATAGTAGCAGCTAACGCGTTTCAGGTGACAAAGTACCCTCACTCATAGCTTTTACTTGATGTACATTGTGTATGGTGCATGACCCAAAAAGCTCCTGTCCCCAAAACAGAAAGTGATTCCAGTTCCCCGAGCTCTATCTTTTATGTTGTATGTAAGGATGTGCTATATCTGTATTAGTTTTCTGCTTTAATTTCTTTAACCCACATTTTATATTATACAAGACTGACATTTGGGGGTTTCTGAACCAATTATCAGTTTTCCATAGAGCTATGATTTCAACATATATCATCCCGATACTGATTAATGTTGTATGTTGAAGGACCACTGCATCATGTTTCCTACCATTTTAATCAGAAAGCTCCATCCAGCTGTTCCAGCCATTTAATATGCCATTGCTATCTACTCTTTCCCTACAATAATTATTTACCAGTAAAATTCAATGAAAAAAAAAACTGCTATGGTTACAGTAGCAGAAACATTATCACCTGATTTTCCCATAAACACATATAAGTGAGAAATGTTTTAGATGTGTAGATAATCCAACTAAAAATCAGATTTTACACTAGACTTTCTCCTAGTCATGTATGCAAGAGGTGTTGTTTAAAGTTCCTGGGCTCTTGCCTACCACATACCATTGATAATGCCGGTGTCATATTTTCTGTGTCATTGGCCTTTGGGCCCCTAATTCACCACGGCCCAGTTGTACTGCCGCCTTTGTAACTGCTATAGCCATGCCCCTACCAATTGCCATTTATTACATTCCAGGGAGTCCAAACATGTGGTTGCCAATTCTTTAGATTTATTAAAATAGCTACACACAGAGCTAGCTCCCTTATCATCCAGTCAGATTAAAGCTGTAATTTTATTAAATCCATTATGCTATAGGGCCAAATATATTATAGAGATATGGGTAATGTCATGATGTCTTTTGTAAATGTGCCAGTAAACGTATCTTATGTTTTTTCATAGCTTCATTGCCCCTTAATATGATTGAATTACACATCACTGTACCAGACTTCAAAGAGGGTCCAAGGTTTGAGAAAAAAACCTACTCCACCACAATCGTAAATACTCTGCCACCCGGATACCCTGTCATTAAAGTCACGGTATGACCCTGCATGTTTCTATGTTCTTATTTTGTGGGAAATGATGATTATGTTTTAGCTCTGCTCAGCCCGGGAGCTGATGAAGGAAGCACGTCAGATAGAAAGGTGGATTGCAGGCATGAGGCTGCCAGATCTACTTTTGATTCCACCTAATGTGTTCAGTTCTTGGTGAACACACATGCCCAGTAGCTCAGTCCCATTACCCACATCTAAGTTCTGCTATCGTGCATTACAGCCAATAAGAAAACACGTTCCTCAAACAAACAGTCTAGTGGAAATCTTGCAGATGAACATAAGCATTGTCTTCTGATCGTTTCCATTTCTGGCTGGCAGGTATGCTGCAGCTTCTGCGCTATTTTTTCTGTCATTCCGGATGGAACTTGTGACCTTCAACCCCCAACTCTAATGTGAACCAGTCCTAAGAGGGGGGAGGGAACTTTCTGGCACACAGATTATTATTTTTATACATGTCTTAGTTGTAATTGGAATATCAGACATAATAGGTTTACGGAGAAGGAGGAGATTCAGGCCGAGTCTGCATGTTGCAAAAAAATTTTCCAGCATGTTTGTGTCATTTGTTCACTTTTTATGCGTTATCTGGGATTATGGCTCTTTTTACAAAATGCTGCACTTTTTCAGGAATTTTCCCATCCCTTCCCACAATACGTGATAGGTGGCTAATACGTAATAATATAATATTATTATTATTATTATGTAATACGTAATAAGTGGCTAAACAAAAGTTTTTATTTTCTAGCACCGTCTTAGGAAGCTTAAAATAGACAAATCACCAGGTCCTGATGGTATACACCCCCGTGTCCTAAAGGAGTTAAATAATGTGATAGGCCCCTATTTTTAATATTTATGGACTGTATAATAACAGGGTATGTCCTAATGGATTGGCGCATAGCAAATGTGGTGCCAATATTCAAAAAGTCTCCAAAAAAATGGGAATCTCACAATAGAACAGAGAGAGTGACTTTTGATCACTATATTTACTATTTTGCCATAGGCAAACTTAAACTCTATCAGTTCTCTATCTGTAAAACACTAAAACTTAACTTTTATTATGTATAACTCAACCTCTATGCACACTATTTAAAAACCTGATTTCTAACCTCATCATTTAGCCCTTTTTGCTTCTGAAAGAGGGAATAACTCCCTTTCTATTATCAAGTCTGGTGGAGCACCACCTATTAACAGGAGAGCCTTATATCTATAGCAAAGTACTAGCTCCAGTAAGGGATCCCAAGCCTACTACTTGGGCAGTCGTCCCTAATCTCATGGACACAGAACAAATAAGGCCCCCTTGTGACACCCCTGCAGCGGGTGACACTTGTAGACAGAGGTGAGAAATCACAATTTAAAACGTTATATCTGACCTCCCCGACATGTTTTGCCAGCTAACCTGGCTTCATCAGGGATTAGAGGTCTAATCCCTGATGAAGCCAGGTTAGCTGGTGAAACATTAGACTTGGGATCCCTTACTGGAGCTAGTACTTTGCTATAGATATAAGGCTCTCCTGTTAATAGGTGGCGCTCCACCAGACTTGATAATAGAAAGGGAGTTATTCCCTCTTTCAGAAGCAAAAAGGGTTAAATGATGAAGTTAGAAATCAGGTTTTTAAATAGTGTGCATAGAGGTTAAGAGTTATACATAATAAAAGTTACGTTTTAGTGTTTTACAGATAGAGAACTGATAGAGTTTAAGTTTGCCTATGGCAAAATAGTAAATATAATATTCAAAAAGGGGTCAAAAAGTGATCCAGGAAACTATAGGCCGGTAAGCTTGTGGGTAAAATGTTTGAAGGTTTTCTTAGAGATGCTATCCTGGAGTATCTCACTGAAAATAAATGTATAAAGCCGTTCCAGCATGGGTTAATGAAGGATCGGTCTTGTCAAACAAATCTCATCAGCTTCTATGAGGAAGTCAGTGCTAGACTGGATCAGGGTGAAGCACTGAATGCAATATATCTAGATTTTTCTAAAGGATTGGATACTGTGCCACATAAAAGGTTGGTAAGTAGAATGAGAATGCTTGGACTGGGGGAAAATGTGTGCAAGTGGGTAAGCAACTGGCTCAGCAATAGAAAACAAAGGGTGGTAATTAACGGTACATACTCAGACTGGATCCCTGTTACTGAAATGGAAGTAGCCTCAAAGGGGCTATTCTGTCCTTGTGGGGGTCCAAATTAGCTTGAAAATAACAAAAGGTGCACCGAGAAAACTATTACAACATGCCTTGTTGTTGTGAAAGTGCTTTTGGACTTTATTCCCAAAATGGCAACTTTTTTATACTTTTGCAAATTAGTAGATAAGAAACATCACATCGACCTGGTTATTGGATACATCCTTATCTGAGACCACTCCCCACTATTCAGGAATGTCTGAACACAGGGTGTAACTTCAGAAGAAGGATTACACGATGAATGTCTCTACAAACTACTACAGGCAGCCATTTTGTTAACATATTAGTGATAAGAGATATACAGACAGCTTTTCCATTCTGTATTACATAGGTATGTGCCTACTATATGTATATGTGAGGTATATACTAACTAATACATTAAAATGGAGATACAAAGGATCACACATATACTGTATATATAACCTTTGTTCCCATCCACAACATTACTAGTGGGGTACCACAGGGGTCATTATTGGGCCCTATCCTCTTTAATATTTTCATTAATGATCTCACACATGGGTTGCACAGTAGAATATCAATCTTTGCAGATAATACGAAGCTCTGTAAAGTGATCAACACAATAGAGGATAATGTGTTATTACAAAGGGATCTGGATAGGTTGGGGGCCTGGGCTGAGAAGTGGCAGATGAGGTTTAACACAGAGAAATGCAAGGTTGTGCACATGGGGAGGAAAAATCCATCCCATGATTACATGTTAAATGGAAAAACGCTGGGTAAAAGTGACATGGAGTAGGACTTGGGAATCCTGGTGGACAGTAAACTTAACTGTAGCAGCCAGTGTCGGGCAGCAGCTGCCAAGGCAAATAGGATCATGGGGTTTATGAAAAGGGGCATAGATGCACATGATGGGAACATTATTCCCCCACTATACAAGTCACTGGTTAGACCACACATGGAATATTGTGTATAGTTCTGGGCACCAGTGCACAGGAAAGACATTGTAGAGCTTGAACAGGTACAAAGGTGGGCAACAAAAATAATAAAAGGACTGGGTGGACTACAATACCCAGAAAGATTAGCAAGATTAGGGTTATTTAGTTTAGAGAAAAGATGGCTTTGGGGGGGACATAATAAATATGTTTAAATATATTAAAGGTCAATATAGAGATCTCTCTCAAGATTAATTTATACCCAGGACTGTATCAAGATCAAGGGGGCATCCTTTATGTCTTGAGGAAAGAAAGTTTCTACATAAACATAGAAAGGGATTCTTTACTGTTAGAGCAGTGAGACTGTGGAACTCTCTGCCAGAGGAACTTGTCATGGTGAATTCAATAACAGAGTTCAAAAAGGGTCTGGATGCATTTCTAGAGTGTAATAATATAACAGGTTATAGTGACTAGGATTCTGGAGAAGGGTCGTTGATCCAGAAATTTATTCTGTTTGCCAGATTGGAGTCAGAAAGGAATTTTTACCCTAAAATGATTACAAATGGCTTCTACCTCATGGGGGTTTTTGCCTTTCTCTGAATCAACACCTTAGCACCATAGGCTGAACTGGATGGACGCCTTGTCTTTTTTTGGTCTTACAAACTATGTAACTATGTAACTATGTAGCTTTTACAGTACAGAGGCTCTTTTATCAGGCAAGTTTACAAGTGAATGAGAAAAGATCACAGAGTTTAAATTGCTTTTGTCATTGCCCAGACGGTCTAGTGTAATCTTATCTACCCATGCCCAGAGAACAAAAGAGCAATCATTATGGCATCACCTAGCATTTGTGACGAGACTACATAGAGATAAGCAGCACCTACAGTAAAGTGAGATTAGTTTGCCTTGCCTTTAAAGGGGTTGTCTCACTACATCGATTCATCTTACCTCAGTCCTGTTTTCTTGGTTTCATTTTGGATTCAGGGGCATGTTTACTGGCTTCTACTAGGCTGCAGTAGAAGCCAGGTCTGTAGCTATAGTAACCAGTGCTGGCAACCTATCATGAGAGATCAAACAGGTCTGTAGCTATAGTGACCTAAGGAGCTGATGCAGCCTATACAAGAAGGGATATCTCAGAATAGGTAGGACACTGTTAATGGACACATAATGCAAAGTGACTTGTTTTTGCAAGATCTTTAACATAAGAAGCAATCCTTGTAGCGAGACAACCCCTTTAAGGAGTTTCATTTCTTTACTACCACAGCTAGTAAAAGGACAATATTTTATATGTAATTTTTAATTGCATTGGACTGCGAAAACAAACAAAAAAACTGCCACAAATTTTAAAAAAATGTTTTCCAGGAATATTGGTTTTAACAAAAATACTGCTCTTTAATGGAAGTGTCCCCTTCTGGGAAGAATTGCTCAAGTTTTATTTGTTAAGGAGATAACCACCTTATAGTGCGAAGTCTTTTCATCACACTTATCAGATTTACATGAAAAAACATGGATAAAAAGCATTCCATGACAGATGCAAGGTTATAACTATTTTATTTTTTGAAGGCCAGAAGTAAGGATTCTGTGTCCAATCCACAACTCATCTACAGCATTTGGAATAAATCAGAGAAAGAGTTTGATATTGATAAAAACACAGGACAGATTGAAGTTACCAAAGTGGCAGGAAAAACTGGAACTTTTTCCTTGAAAGTGCAAGCCATAGACAAAAATGGATACTCTGCCCAAACTGTGGTTCAGGTATGGAACACTGGTAAATGTTTTTTTAATGATTTACTATCTGTGGTGAATACAAGTAATTCCGAAATAAAATACAAAAAATTTTTGAAAAAAGTTGATGTTATGTATAAAAAGCCCCTTAATTTGTTACTACAATTTTATAGCACATACCAGCTGTGTTTCAAGTTAATTATATTTTAAAGTGTGTATAAATATACAGTCCATACAATTCAAGTATTGGTTAGTGTTGGTAAACTATCTCGGAAGGTCTGGTGATCATGAATTGATGTAATGATAATCATACAGATCACTGTAGGGGAAACATATAGGAATATGCATATATAATGGATGAAGGATACTTGAAAGTAGGAGGGAAAACTTGAATTGTATGGACTGTATATTTGTACACACTGTAAAATATAATTCCCTTTAAACACAAAGCTGTTGCATGCCGTGGATCTTTCAGTACTTGACAATAAGGGCTGAAATATATCTTTCAAGGGCACAATCCACCATAACCGAGTGCTGTGCATTGTATATGTTTACTATAATTTTAGATTCAGTCTCACGCTAAATGTCTACCTTTTAACATCATATAGCTTTTAGTTTCAGAATTTATGTGTAATAGGGGTTGCCAAACTTAAAGAGAACATGTCAGGTGGTTTATTCTGCTCTATCTGAGAGCAGGATTTGATGGAGGGAGAGAAGCTGAGCTCTGTGATATATAGAATTATATGATAGAGGGAGAGAAGCTGAGCTCTGTGATATATAGAATTATATAATAGAAGGGAGAAGCTGAGCTCTATGATATATAGGGTTATAGGATAGAGGATCTTTTAGGTATATAGGGTTATATGATAGAGGGAGAGAAGCTGAGCTCTATGATATATAGGGTTATATGATAGAGGAGAGAAGCTAAGCTTTGTGATATATAGGGTTATATGATAGAGGAGAGAAGCGGAGCTCTGTGATATATAGGGTTATATGATAGCAAGAAAGTTAAACAATCTCCTGTGCTGCTGTTAAGACACAGCAGGTAGTGACATCACCATCCTAGCCAGGGCTGCTGGAGCAGAGAGAGGTGGTTGGTAACCTAGAGAAGCTTGTGTACACAAGCAGGAGAAAAGATTATCTCTAGCTCTGAAGGGAAGCAAAATCAGAACAGCAATTAATTTGGTAATAAATAGTCCTTATTTATCTTTATCTAAATTTTTAAAGCTAAACAATGTGATTAGAAAACCCCATTAACAGCCACTTAAATTATAGCCATTTACACCAGGGGTCCCCAACCGCCGGTCCGCAGACCGGCACCGGGCTAACATGATGCCGGCCGCCCGGTGACTTTAGTCCGGGCGGTCGGCATCTGGTCTGCACGGCCGCTGTAATCCGGCCGCGCAGACCTAGCAGCTGCACACATCGTGCGGCTGCATCGTTACAGGGAAAGCAGGAGCGGTGCATTACCGCCTTGCTTTCCCTCTCGCTGTAGATGCGGCGCTCACTGAGCTCCGCATCTGCAGCGATGAGCAGCGCAGGGAGTGTGATGAGCAGTGACGTCACACCCCCGCGCCGCTCTCTGCTGTCGGGGAGGAGGAGCTCGGCCGAGGATCCGGGAAAGGTGAGTGACTTTTTTTTTTTTTAATTGTCCTGGCTGCCTATTGGGGGCAGCTATCACTACTGGGGGCCAGCTATCACTACTGGGGGCCAGCTATCACTACTGGGGCCAGCTAGCTATCACTACTGGGGCCAGCTAGCTATCACTACTGGGGCCAGCTAGCTATCACTACTGGGGGCCAGCTAGCTATCACTACTGGGGGCCAGCTAGCTATCACTACTGGGGGCCAGCTAGCTATCACTACGGTGAGACAGCTATCACTACTGTGGGACAGCTAGCTATCACTACTGGGGACAGCTAGCTATCACTACTGGGGGACAGCTATCACTACTGGGGGACAGCTATCACTACTGGGGGACAGCTATCACTACTGGGGACAGCTATCACTACTGGGGGATAGCTATCACTACTGGGGGATAGCTATCACTACTGGGGGATAGCTAGCTATCACTACTGGAGGACAGCTATCACTACTGGGGGCCGGCCAGCTATCACTACTGGGGGCCAGCTATCACTACTAGGGACAGCTAGCTATCACTACTGGGGACAGCTAGCTATCACTACTGGGGGGACAGCTATCACTATTGGGGGACAGCTATCACTACTGGGGGACAGCTATCACTACTGGGGACAGCTATCACTACTGGGGATAGCTATCACTACTGGGGGAAGCTATCACTACTGGGGGTCTAGCTATCACTACTGGGGGACAGCTATCACTACTGGGAGACAGCTATCACTACTGGGGGCCAGCTATCACTACTGGGGGCAGCTAGCTATCACTACTGGGGACAGCTAGCTATCACTACTGGGGGACAGCTATCACTACTGGGGGACAGCTATCACTACTGGGGGACAGCTATCACTACTGGGGGCAGCTATCACTACTGGGGGACAGCTATCACTACTGGGGGATAGCTATCACTACTGGGGGATAGCTAGCTATCACTACTGGAGGACAGCTATCACTACTGGGGTACAGCTATCACTACTGGAGGACAGCTATCACTACTGGGGGCAGCTATCACTACTGGGGGCCAGCCAGCTATCACTACTGGGGGCCAGCCAGCTATCACTACTGGGGGCCGGCCAGCTATCACTACTGTGTGCTAGCTATCACTACTGGGGGCCAGCTATCACTACTGGGGACAGCTAGCTATCACTACTGGGGGCCAGCTATCACTACTGGGGGCCAGCTATCACTACTGGGGACAGCTATCACTACTGGGGACAGCTATCACTACTGGGGGATAGCTAGCTATCACTACTGGGGGACAGCTAGCTATCACTACTGGGGTACAGCTATCACTACTGGAGGACAGCTATCACTACTGGGGGCAGCTATCACTACTGGGGGCCAGCTATCATTACTGGGGGCCAGCTAGCTATCACTTCCGGGGGCCAGCCAGCTATCACTACTGGGGGCCAGCCAGCTATCACTACTGGGGGCCGGCCAGCTATCACTACTGGGGGCCAGCCAGCTATCACTACTGGGGGCTAGCTATCACTACTGGGGGCCAGCTATCACTACTGGGGACAGCTAGCTTTCACTACTGGGGGCCAGCTATCACTACTGGGGTACAGCTAGCTATCACTACTGGGGGCCAGCTATCACTACTGGGGGCCAGCTATCACTACTGGGGACAGCTATCACTACTGGGGGATAGCTAGCTATCACTACTGGGGGACAGCTAGCTATCACTACTGGGGTACAGCTATCACTACTGGAGGACACCTATCACTACTGGGGGCAAGCTATCATTACTGGGGGCCAGCTAGCTATCACTACTGGGGGGCCAGCAAGCAAACACTACTCGGGGCCAGCTATCACAACTGGGGCGGGCCCGCTATCACTACTGGGGGAGCAGCTATCACTACTGGGGGCCAGCTATCATTACTGGGGGCCAGCTATCACTACTGGGGGCCAGCTATCTATCACTACTGGGGGACAGCTATCACTACTGGGGGCCAGCTATCACTACTGGGGCCAGCTATCACTACTGGGGCCAGCTATCACTACTGGGGGACCAGCTATCACTACTGGGGACAGCTATCACTACTGGGGACAGCTATCACTACTGGGGGACCTCTATCACTACTGGGGGACAGCTATCACTACTGGGGACCAGCTATCATTACTGGGGACAGCTATCACTACTGGGGGCAGCTATCACTACTGGGGGCCAGCTATCATTACTGGGGGCCAGCTAGCTATCACTACTGGGGCCAGCAAGCTATCACTACTGGGGGCCAGCTATCACTACTGGGGGCCAGCTATCACTACTGGGGGCCAGCTATCACTACTGGGGGCAGCTAGCTATCACTACTGGGGGACAGCTATCACTACTGGGGGACAGCTATCACTACTGGGGGACAGCTATCACTACTGGGGCAGCTATCACTACTGGGGGCAGCTAGCTATCACTACTGGGGGCAGCTATCACTACTGGGGGCAGCTAGCTATCACACCTGGGGGCAGCTAGCTTCACTACTGGGGGACAGCTATCACTACTGGGGGGACAGCTAGCTACCACTACTGGGGGGCAGCTAGCTATCACTACTGGGGGCAGCTAGCTATCACTACTGGGGGACAGCTATCACTACTGGGGACAGCTATCACTACTGGGGGCAGCTATCACTACTGGGGGCCAGCTATCACTACTGGGGGCCAGCTATCACTACTGGGGACAGCTATCACTACTGGGGGACAGCTATCACTACTGGGGGCAGCTATCACTACTGGGGGCAGCTATCACTACTGGGGGCCAGCTATCACTACTGGGGGCCAGCTATCACTACTGGGGGCAGCTAGCTATCACTACTGGGGGCCAGCTATCACTACTGGGGGCCAGCTATCACTACTGGGGGCCAGCTATCACTACTGGGGGCAGCTATCACTACTGGGGGACAGCTATCACTACTGGGGGGCAGCTATCACTACTGGGGGACAGCTATCACTACTGGGGGCAGCTATCACTACTGGGGGACAGCTATCACTACTGGGGGACAGCTATCACTACTGGGGGACAGCTAGCTATCACTACTGGGGGCAGCTATCACTACTGGGGCAGCTATCACTACTGCGGGCAGCTATCACTACTGGGGGCAGCTAGCTATCACTACTGGGGCCAGCGAGCTATCACTACTGGGGACAGCTATCACTACTGGGGGCAGCTAGCTATCACTACGGGGGACAGCTAGCTATCACTACTGGGGGACAGCTATCACTACTGGGGCCAGCTATCACTCCTGGGGGCCAGCTATCACTACTGGGGGCAGCTAGCTATCACTACTGGGGGCAGCTATCACTACTGGGGGACAGCTATCACTACTGGGGGACAGCTATCACTACTGGGGCAGCTAGCTATCACTACTGGGGGCAGCTATCACTACTGGGGGACAGCTATCACTACTGGGGGCAGCTAGCTATCACTACTGGGGGCAGCTATCTATGTATCACTATCACTCAGGGGCGTCGCTAGGCAGCATCATTCGGGGCAGAAGCCCCGGATGTAAAGCCTTCTGTCCCGAATGATTAGTCTCCTAACTCTCTCTGCAGTGAGAAGCTCCGCCCACCTCCAGAGCCTCAGCACTCTCAGGAAGCAGTGAGAGCAGCCCCTCCTCTTCTGTGCTCCCTGCTCAGCCCTCCCCGGAGCTACAGCACCGACAGCATGGGTCCCTGCCTGCTTCTGTCGGCTCCTGCAGCAGATCGTCGGCCCCATCACTATGGAAACCAGAAGGAGTTTCTGGTTTCCTCATGTCTTCCAGAGCTGCCTAAACAGCCAAGGAGCTTCTAAGACCCCATTTGACCTGCATAAGGTAGGGTCCTGAGGCAGGATGGAGGGCTATTCCCCCCAAACCTCATATGTCTATTGCTCATATACTGGACCTGTGTCACAGAGGTACAGTATATTAGTATATACAATACACAATAGGGACAGTATATACACAAATGAAAACACACAGGAAAATTACTGGACATGTGTTTTATACTGTCCCTGTGTGTATATTACAGTATATATATTTATATACACACTACACTATTTATATATATTATAAAAATATATATATATATTATATATATAAATAAAATATTATATATACACACACATACACACGTGTACTCACACAGGGACGTTTATAAAATGTATAATACTTATCTGGGTTGTTACATTTGAGTATATACTGTCCCTGTGTGAATACTGTGTGTGTATGTGGTGTTTTTTATATATATTATATATATATATATATATGGGTTAGTGTGTATTAAATTATATATACTGTAATATACACACAGGGACAGTATATACACAAATGTAACACACGGGTAAATACTGGACATGTGTATATACGTTCCTGTGTGTATATTACAATATAATATATTTATATACACACTACACCACTATATATTATATATATATTTTATATATATATATATATAAATACACACACACATGTACTTACACAGGGACAGTATATACTCAAAGTAACACCCAGATAAGTATTTATACATGTTTTATACTGCCCCTGTGTGAAGTACTGTGTGTGTTTTTTGTCATATATATTTTAAATATTTTATATTTTATATATAATTAATATAAGATATATATGTATATATTGGTTTTAGTGTGTATATAAATATATATACTGTAATATACACACAGGAACAGTATATACACATGTCCAGTATTTACCTGTGTGTTACATTTGTATATATACTGTCCTGTGTGTAACAGTGGGTAGGGGCCATCTGCAGTGAGATAAGTCTGATGTATAAGTGGTCAAGCAAATAATAAGTGAAAAAAAAACAAATAAAAAAAAACACATATAAACCCTTTTCCCATTACAAATGCTTGTGAATGAAAAAAAAATTGTAAAAAAAAGTTTCACATATTTGGCATCACCGTGTGCGATCAACCCCGTGCTATTAAAATGATATTTTACCCCCTCCATGAACACGCTACAAATTTTTTGTTTTTAAAAAAAAAAAATTTTTTGTTCATCCCACTTTTACAAGAAATTGAATAAAAAGCAATCAAAAGTCCCATGAGCCTCAGAACAGTACCAATAAAAAAGTTATGGCTATTTGAATGGGATGAATTGGGTATTGCTGTAATCGTGTTTATGCCCACAGTAAGTGCTGTAAAAAATATTTTTTTAAAAAAAATACCAGGTTTTTTTATACCCCTTTGCCTCATAAATTTGGAATACAAGGTTTATCAAAAACATATATTGCCCAAATGGAACCAGTAAAATGGTCTGCTCATCCTGCACAAAATAAGCCTTTAACGCTCTATCAACATAAATCAAAAAAAAAGAGTTATAGATGAAAAAAGAAGAAAAAAAAATTTGGGAAAAAAGCTGTGTCATTTAGGAGTTTTAAACTACATCACCACATATACCGTATTGTTCAGACTATAAGAGGCACTTTTGTGCCCCAAATTTGGGAAAAAAATGAGGGTGCAACCTATATTTTGATTCCAGCAGGAGGGTAGGGGTGGGACAATGCTGTAGGCCGTGGGCTGGAAAAATGGGGTTGTGGTCGGAGACCATCAGTAAGGGAGTCAAGAGCAGAGTTCTCTGCTGCTGGAAGCTAGCGGCGGGGTTTAATTATCCCCTTCTCCATATGGATGTCCCTGAACATCAAAAAGGCATGAAGGGATGTAAAAGCGGGCTCACCCCGCTGAGCCCCACTCTATGCATGGGAGACAGCGACTGTTCCTTACACTCACCGCTAACAAAGGGGGCCCCCTGCCCCGAATTTTTTTAAGACCCTAGCAACGCCCCTGCTATCACTAATGGGGCATAGGCTTTTTTGGGGTATCACTTAAACACTACTGGGGGCAGACCTATAAAATTTCACTATCAAATACTGGGGGAGCTATGTTTCATTATCACTACTGGGGGCAGCTATGTATCATCCCCTTATCAACCTATGGGGCAGCTATGTATTTACTTTTCCCCTACTGGGGGCCCAGGGGGTATGTATCACTATCACTACTGGGCGGCTATAATTTATTATTACAGGGGGCATATATCTCTAATGAAGAGCTGATTACATATGTATATTATAGACAGGTATAATGCTGACCCACAGGGCTGATCAATATTAATGCAGACTGATAATCAGCTCTGTGGGTCAGCATTCTTAATGTAATAGTGACCCACAGTGCTGACAATCAGTCTCCAGTTATTTAAAAAGCTGGTTACCCCATACTATACCCCTAAATGACACAGTATACACTTTATTGGGTTTTTTTTGTGTGTGTGATTCTAAACATCCAACCCCCCCCCATCCCCCTCCCCACTGGGCCGTGGAAAAATTGTCGTGCATCAAACCGGTCCCTGGTAGAAAATAGGTTGGGGTTCGCTGAGTTACACCATTCATGTCCGTTTGCAAAAATTGAGTGAAAGTTGAGTCTGACTTGCTGCTTTAGAAACATTTATCAAAAGGTCACAAAAATTTGTGCAAATTAGTAAAAACTCACATCTTTACTCTGCACAAGCAATGACATAGAAAAAGGTAGAATTTTATCCTGTTTAACAGCGGTGATGCATGTTGTGACAGATTTATTAAAGATGGGAACTTTAAGCCATACAGATGTCACATATGTTGATAAAGTAGTTGAGCTTTAACTTAGAAACTAGCCTACATGATGCCACTTTTGATCAATGATATTGGCCTAAGCCATTTTGGGGAATTTGGAGCCATTTGTCAGGGAACGAAAGTACTGATAGGTATAAGGCCAGGTTTACACTGAATTTTTGTTGCATCTAAAAAAAGTGTATAACAATCAACTGCAGTCTGAAGTTCTGTTGAGAGGGAAAAACACCATACTTAAAATATGCTACAGCTTGATAAAAAAAACTACATTCCAAAATGCTAAAGGTATGTACACTTTTTATTATAAATTTATCAGAATGTATTCACAAAACTTATTTTGTGTGTTAATTTGTTTTAAGCTTCTTTTACTGTACACACTATTTTGCATGATATTTAGTACTTTGTTAAAAAAAATGAATTTGTTGGGGTAAAAAGGGTTTGAATTAAATAACGGATTAAATGTCTCATTTTAAAATTTAAAATCTATTTTGTACAGAAATACTTTTAAAAAAAAACAAACTGGTACACGATGACTTGTGAATATGCTATTTAAAGGGGTATTTATCTGAGATTCTAGGAAATTGTTGTACTGGTCAGAACTGTTCTCAAATAAAAAAAAATCTTAACTCACTCTTAAAGGGAACGTCATCTTCCTTATGCTGCCCTCATTGAGTGCATATGTACTTTGGGGTTATAGACCACATGTACTAACACCTTTGCTATGAGTTTTTTTGGCAATGATGTGTTACAGAAATTAGAAGTGAACTGATTAAAGGGGTTTTGCCAGGACGTGCCTTATCTGCTAAGAAGCAAATGTAAACAAGCCACAGAGCAGAGAGAGAGAGAGAGAGAGAGTGAGAGACAGACAGCCAGAGCACAGAGCTGCATAAGGGATCGTGTGAAATGCTCACTCAATTAATCAAACTACAACTTGTGGATTCTGTATACAAAAGACAACACTACTGGGGGACAGCTATCACTACTGGGGCCAGCTATCACTACTGGGGACAGCTATCATCACTGGGGCAGCTAGCTATCACTACTGGGGGCAGCTACACTACTGGGGGACAGCTATCACTACTGGGGGACAGCTATCACTACTGGGCAGCGAGCTATCACTACTGGGGGCAGCTATCACTAACTGGGGGACAGCTATCACTACTGGGGGCAGCTAGCTATCACTACTGGGGGCAGCTATCTATGTATTACTATCACTCAGATGTCAAAACCTTTGTTCAGCTACTTTCGCACATAACTATTTTTTTGGGAAAAAATGCCTCTGGTATTTTTAACCCAAAGCCAGAACTGGATCTAACAGGAACGTTTCTTTAGATTTTTCCTACATTTAGATTTCCTTTTTAAATTCACTGCTGGCGTATCACTGTAGTGGCAATTAAAAAAAAAGCCATATGGGAAATCAGCCTTAGCAGAAAACATACTGCCAGTAACATAAATTGGACAGTGGTCGCTAGAATACGCTGATTTGTAGGTGAAAACAGAAATATGAAAACAAACCTAACTTTGTGAATATTTTCTTTTATATTTGTTATCTTCCAGATACATGTGAAAGCTCCATCTGTTTCAGAAATTAAAATAAATCAGACAGTAAATGAGGTCAAGCTGCATATTGTGAATATCACCAGGTATAATTATATACTAAAAATGCACATAATAGATGCACAGACAGTTTATTTTCCAAAGGACAGATTCTTAATGTATTATCTGTGAAACAAATTACAGCCTGTAGGTTGCACCTTCAGAAGACTCAGGGATCATGCTTTGCACATAGTTGATGCATATGATGTTGGTGTCGCCTTTCTAATGTGTAAAAACATATTACACAAATTTACTTTGCTGATGTAGATTCCTTCTTAATGATGTAGATTCCTTCTTGGTCTTAATGATGCTGCGATATTTTTCAAGACAAGAGCCATAACTTTTTTTTTTCTGCTGTTGAGATGGCCAAATAAGGGCTTGTTTTTTTGCAGTATGTATATTTTTACTGGCACTTTTTTGGGGGGTACATAACGTTAATGATACACTTTTATTAAAGGGGTGTTCCCACCTTGCACTTAGATGATATATCAATAGGATATGCCATTAAAGTCTGATAGGTGCAGGTCCCAAAAGTGTTGGCTCAAAATGGAGAGCTGATAGCACTTACACATGACTCCATTCTGTTCTATGGGAGTTCCAAGTACAGACAAACACACCATGCAAGCAGTATCGGCTCTCCACTCAACACTTTTGGGTCCCACGCCAACACTTTTGGATCCCATCAGACTTTAATGCCTTATCCTGTCATCTAAGTGCATGGTGAGAATACCCTTTTAACTTTTTCAAGTGGTAAATAAAAATAAATAGCTTTCTCGTCAATATCATTGGGGGACACAGCACCTTAAGCATAGGCCCTGGCCCTAGGAGGCTTACACTAGACAGGACCAAAAGTGTTGACTCCATCCGACGGACTACATCCCTCATCTTGACACCAGTCTAATCAGTTTCTAGCCTAGTGCCTGTAGGAGGTGGACACTGATGTGCAGGTCTGCTGCATTTTGTATTTTAGTTTGATTTATTTCTTTCAGGCGGTGATCGAGCCTCCAGCTCTCACCTGTCAGTGGGGCCATCGACGCATGACTGCACGGTGATCATGACCCCCCTGAGGGCGTCAGGAAACCAGTCAGTTCTTTAGCTGACTGAGCTTCCTTTGCAATGCTCACCCGTTCCCAAAACCGCCGCCTCCGCTGCCCTTTTTTCCTCGGATAAGGTGATGCCACAACGCCCAAAGACTTTGGATTGCTGAGTACCCCAGCTCCCTCTGTTTGGGCGTAGTCGGGGGTTATTTTGTTTCTGGATTATTTCGCTGCCTGGCTCCCTTATTTCCTCTCTTCTGAAATACCCACTCTCATCACGGGTGATTTCAACATCCCCTTTGACAACCTTTTTTCCCTTCTCCCCTCATTTTCTTTATACCTTTTTCTCTGGACCTCCGCAATTTCCTGATCCCCCAATTCAAAAGGGGGGAAAAATTCCCTTTGATATGGTCTTGTCGCCTTGCTATTTCTAATCTTACCAACTCTCCTTATGGAACTTTTGACCCAAAAACTTATCTCCTTCACTATCCCCAACTTCAGCCTTCTCGGGCCACCTACCCATCGCCCATTCGAAATCCCCCGCTCTTTAAAGACTCGGGAACTCTTACACAAAAATTCCCCTCACTCCCCTCCAATCTCCTCCTCTCGTTACCGGGCTTTTAAAACTTAAAATAAACTCTCTTACCACCGGGACATGTTGGCTCATCACCATCACACCCCGCGCCCCAAAGAGTCAACGCCGGCAGCCTTGGCCCCGCCTCAGACCGCTTTCTGCACGATGCCCCCAGGTGGCTGAGCGTTGGGAGAAAGTAAAGCTCCTGGACTTTCTCCCTAAAAATTCATGTCGGGACTTACCACTCTGCCCTTCACTGCGAAAACAAAAATATTTCACCTCCCCTTCAACCTTCACTAAACCCTAAAATGCCTGTTTACCCCTTCCACTCCCCCTGGGCCCCGGTCATGACCTCTGTGCTGAAGGACCGGCCCTCACTTAAAAGAAAATTACAGTATCCGGCAAAACATACTCACAATCCCCAAAAAAATACCCCCCTGTCCCTCCCGCACGTTCCTAATCTGCTTCAGCCCTTGACCCCCACGTCAGAAGAAGAATTTCCAGGCTTCTCCCGTTCCTCGCCCCCACCTGTTTAGTGACCCCATTCCCTCCCACCTTTTTCCAGCTTTTCCCAGCTGTCCCCCTTTTCCTCACTCAATCTGTAACCTCTCTCTCTCCATGGTCTTTCCCTCCTCCTTTAAACTGCTGTTAAACTCCTTTCTAAAAAGCCCTCTCTGGGCCCCCTGTGCTGCCAACTTACCGACCAGTCTGTAAACTGCCCTTTACCCAAACTCCTGGAAGCTTGGCTAATATCGCCTAAATTCGCTATCTCTCTGAAAAACCCCTTCTTGACCTGTGCAATCGGGTTTCCGCACTTTACACTCCACAGGACTGCTCTAGCAAAAGTTTCAAATGATCTCCTGACAGCAAAATCTCAGGGTAACTACTCATTGCTGCTTCTTCTGGATCTCTCTGCAGCATTTGACACTGTTGATCATCATCTTCTCCTCAGCATGCTCTGTGCCATCGGCATCCAGGACACCGCACTCTCTTGGTTCTCTTCCTACCTCTCTGACCGCTCCTTCAGTGTCTCCTTTTTGGGTTCCACCTCCTCTCCTCTTGCTGTTGGGGTTCCACAGGGATCTGTTCTTGGTCCTCTCCTATTTTCACTCTACACAGCCCCCATTGGACAAACCATCAGCAGATTTGGCTTTCATTACCATCTTTATGCTGATGACACCAAATTATACACCTCCTCCCGCGACATCACTCCTGCCCTACTACAAAACACCAGTGACTGTCTGTCCGCTGTCTCGGACGTCATGTCTTCTCTCTTAAACTAAATCTCACTACAACTGAACTTTTAGTCATCTCACCGTCTACTAACCAACCCCACCCTGCTATTTCTCTCTCAGTGTGTGGCACCACCATAACTCCTAGGCAGCAGGCCCGCTGTCTTGGGGTTATACTAGATTCTGATCTGTCCTTCACCCCATATATCCAATCCCTTGCCCGCTCCTGTCACCTGCACCTTAAGAACATCTCCAGAATCCGTCCTTTTCTCACTATGGAAACAACCCAGACTCTTATTGTTGCTCTTATTCTTTCTTGTCTTGATTACTGTAAATCCCTACTTGTTGGTCTTCCTCTCTGTAAACTCTCCCCTCTCCATTCTGTCCTGAATGCAGCAGCCAGGCTTGTCTTTCTTTCCAGCCGCTATACTGATGCTTCTACCCTGTGATAGTCTCTGCACTGGCTGCCTGTTCAGTACAGAATACAACATAAACTCATCACTCTCTCCCATAAAGCTCTCCACAGCGCTGCACCCCCCTACATCTCCTCCCTCATCTCTGTCTACCACTCTACCCGGTCTCTCCACTCTGCTACTGATCTAAGATTACACACCTCACTCATCCGAACTTTCCATGCCCATCTCCAAGATTTTGCATGTATTGCACCAGTTCTCTGGAACATGTTACCACATGTGATCAGGCACACTCACAACCCTCACAGTTTTAAGTGCTCTCTGAAAACTCATCTTCTTAGACAAGCCTACCAAGATCCCTAATTGTTAATCCCCCAAATTCTGTCACACATTCATCACTTCCCAAACTTTGACATACACAGGCACTTACCTGTATATAAATGTATGGTTGGGATGGCAGGTTCATCCACTTTTTTTTATGTATACTACCCCATATTTATGTATCATGGCTGGACCATTGTAAACCAAGCATTTGTCACCCTTTGTTTCACCCATACACCCTAATAGATTGCGAGCAGGGCCCTCACACCTCGTGTCTCATTTGTAAATAGCTTTTTATAAGGTAATATCTGGATTGTCTGTGCTTATTCCCTCTATATTGTAAAGTGCTGCGGAATATGTTGGCGCTATATAAATAAAGATAATTATTATTATTTTAAAGGAGTTGGAGGGCCTCACGTATTCCGTTTTCATGTGTACCTCCAGCAGCAGTTGTCCCAGCATCAGGAGGTCAAGCGGGGGCGAGAAGCACATTCCCCCTCTTAGACCTGGCCGGCACGAGGTAGCAAGGCACACTTGGCCCGCTGCACTGGTTCTGGCCAACTATTGCGATACCACAGCATTTTTCACTGTGGTACCACACATCCGGGCTAGTAAAAAGAAAAGGAAAAAGAAAAACCCTGCTGCTTTTGTCTTACTACCAGTCTAGCCCTAGGCGTTTGTCATATGGAGAGTTGCATGTGAGAACTAGAGTTTCCGCTTCCTAAAATGTCACCTGAGCTCTGTCCAAACAGATGGTGGAAGAACATGGATCTCTGGGCCTCGATATGGCCTTTTCTTTTTTTCGGGGAACCCCCACTAACTGTGACTTAGACCAGAAAGGGGATGAGGTAATACTGACAGCTGTAGTAGCCTTTATACAGGCGGTTAGAGACTCCCTTTATGCGTTGAGGATGTCTTGTCCTCTCAAGGAAGGTTTTGTTAAGCGCAGCAGACAGCTGTGTTTATTGTTCCCCACTCTGGCAAGGATAGGGACACCCTGAAAGCACCAGCTGGTTTTTAATCACTGGTGTAAAATGGCAGTTTTACTTTGCTCAGGTGTACTGTGGTTTCATTACCTTCCCTAGCCTGGTCAGCACTGGGTTAAGTGCCCCACCCGCCTGATGGAAGCTTTGGATGGAGACTCAGGAGAATTTGTAGCTCTGTGTTTTTATCTGTGTCCATCTGGAGATCAATAGAGCAAAATGGCAGTCTCTACCCTACAGGGGCCCAGGGCATTCAGGGCACCTGGGGCACCTACCAGCTGGTTGACTATTGTGGGTCAAGACATCCTTATAAGGAACACTACTAGCAGTCCTGAGGGATTCCTCGTTTGGGTATATTCACACGGCGTCTTGCGTCCATGTGAACATCCGCTTTTCTGATGCGTCTCTGGGTCCATCAGAATGGACCCAGAGACGCATCTCACAATTAGCAGCGAGTTTATCACTGCCGGCAATGACAGACATGCAGCGGTGTTCACATGAGTGACCGCCGCTGCGTGTTTGCATCGCACCTGTCGGGTCCGCCTTTCGGTTGCGATCCAAAAAATGACATGTAATTAATTTATCTGAGGAGTTGAAAAAAAGAATTGTTGCTCTACATAAAAATGGCCTAGACTATAAAGAATGCCAACACCCTGAAACTGAGCTGCAATACAGTGGCCAAGATCATACAGCGGTTTAACAAGATAGAGTTCCACTCAGAACTAGCCTCTCCATGGTCGAAGAAGTTGAGTGCATGGGCTCAGCATCATATCCAGAGATTGTCTTTTCAAAATAGGCAACAAGAGTGCTGCCATGATTGCAGCAGATGTTAAAAGGGTGGTGGGGTCAACCTGTCAGTGCTCAGACCATATTTCACACACTGCATCAAATTGGTCTGCATGGCTGTCATCCCAGAAGGAAGTTTCTTCTAAAGATGATGCACAAGAAAGCAAGCAAACACTTTGCTGAAGCAGGTTAAGGACATTGATTACTGGAATCATGTCCAGTGGTCTGATTAGACTAAAATAAACTGATTTGGTTCAGATGGTGTCAAGCTATGTTCAGATGGTGTCAAGCTATATGTCTTACCTACAGTCCAGAATAGTGGTGGGAGTGTCATGGTTTGGGGCTGCATGAGTGCTGCCAGCTGTGGGGGGCTATAGTTCATTGAGGGAACCATGAATGCTAACATGTACTGTGACATACTAAAGTAGAGTACAATCCCCTCTCATCATAAACTGGGCTATAGGCAGCATTACAACATGATAATGACCCCAAACACACCTCCAAGATGACCACTGACTCGCTAAAGATAATGAGGGTAACGGTGTTGAACTGGTCCTCTATAGACAAGAGCCTATAAGACTTTGCCACAGACAGAGACTAATAGACTGTCTGTCACATACATCACAATACATAGCAACACAGTGACGTACAGTAATGTGTTGCTATGTATTATAATAGCAATCAAGTGATCGTATAGTCTGGTTCCATACTGGGACCAAAAAAGTGAATAAAGTCAATAAATAAAAAATGTTTAAAAAAGTAAAAAAGAAACAAACACAAAACCTCTACTTCCCAGATTAAAAAAGTTCTTAAAAAACACAAGATATACATAATGGGTATGGCTGTATCCTCAATGATTTAGTCTATTAAATGATTGTTATTTTATTAATACAGTTAACATCAAGAAAAATGAAACAAAAAAATTAATTGCCTTTTTTCATCCAGCCTCATAAAAAAAAGAATAAAAAAGTGATTAAAAAAGAGCCTTTAAGAACCCTAACATACCTATGAACAGCTAAACTTATCCTGCAAAAAAAGCTCTCATACAGTTCCATCACCGGAAAAGCAAAAACAAGTTTAGATTTTTTTTAGAATAACATTGACATTAAAACATAATTATTTTAAGTAGCAAATATGACTTATAGGTGAGAAAAGTGCTTTGTAAAAAAGGTATGGCCTAAAAAAGGTGGTTCCATTTGCAATAAGGGGGTGGCAAACTTAGCGCCAGCCCTGGGCAGCAAAAGTTCTAGAATACAGTACAATTTGCAGAATGTTATAGAGCAGGTAAAGCTGAGCAGATAGAACAGTTAAATATTGGTAGAAAATCTACAGCATAGTTTGGAATCTATTTATTGATATATTTAGTCTGTCTGGATTTTGTAGTTCAGTGGGTGGTCCTACTTAGTAACTGACAGCATTCATCTATCAATGAACATATAAGATAGCTTTTGGAACACCTACCGAACTACAAAGCATAGAATGAGTAATAAATTCAGTGTAACAGACTTTCTTCAGATATGTTTGGGGAGGCTGAGGGTATTGCAATGGCGAAATGTCTTTGCACAGGTGAGGGGCTCCTTAGACTCTGTTTCTTTTCTCAGTCATATGCGATTTCACGGAGTGACTCAATGGCTCCACCATCTGTCCCAGGTGAGCAATGGCACCGAGAACAATTAGCCATTGGTTTCTGAGAAGCTAACACAAAAGGTGATCACACGTCTTGTTTTCACTTTTGCAAAAATGACAACTGCAGATAAAATAGAACAAAGACAACATAGCTATAAGTGAATAAAATATGGATTTTGGACACTTTTCTTTTACTAATGTGGTCAATTTCCTTTTTTGTGCCCAAGAAATGACTTTTCATCTAAAGAATCTCCCTGTAATATGCAATTTATAAAACAGTAATACAATATCAATCTAGTGAAAAAAAACAACTTACATAGATAATGAACTTCTACTCCTCACTGTACAAAAAGTTTGCTAAAAGGCAAAATATAGGTATTACGAGGCCTATATGAGGCCTACCTGAAGGCAGGTGGTGAATGCCTTGCTTCAGATGTGGCATTGGCATACAGCTGTGCTGAGGAGCAAAGCATAAGGGCAGGTGGTGCTCAGTCAAAGCTCCTAGCTCCTCACTAGGTTATAGTAACCTAAAGCTGAGGCAATGGAAAGTTTGTGAGTGTCCCATCAAATAGGCATTGGAGCACTGACATAGGCAGGGTAAACAAATACCTGGGACAGAGGGAAATATAGCCGGAAATTGGATGGGTTTATGAAACATCGGTCATGTCAAATTAATCTCATCAGCTTCTATGAAGAAGTTAGTTCCAGACTGGATCGGGGTGAGGCACTGGATGTCACATATCTAGATTTTTCTAAAGCATTTGATACTGTGCTACATAAAAGGTTGGTGAGTAAAATGAGAACGCTTTGACTGGGGGAAAATGTTTTCAAGTGGGTAAGCAACTGGCTCAGTAAAAGAAAACAAAGGGTGGTGATTAATGGTACATACTCATACTGGATCCCTGTTACTAGTGGGGTACCATAGGGTTCAGTAATGGGCCCTAGTCTCTTTAATATATCTACTAATGACCTTACATATGGATTGCACAGTAGAATATGAATCTTTGCAGATGATACTAAGCTCTGTACAGTAGTCAACAAAATAGAGGATAATGTTTTATTACAAAGGGATTTGAATAAGTTGGAGACCTGTGCAGGCAGATGAGGTTTAATACCGATAAATGCAAGGTTATGCACATAGGAAGTAAAAATGCATTCCTTTATTACTTGTTAAACAGTAAAAAGCTGGGTAAAAGTGACATAGAGAAGGTCTTGGGAATCTTAGTGGATAGTAAACTCAATTGTAGCAGCCAGTGTCAGGCAGCAGCTGCCAAAGCAAACAGGATTATGGGGTGTATTAAAAGGGGCATAGAGGCACATGATAACATTATTCTTCCACTATACAAGTCACTGGTCATACCACACATGGAATATTGTATATAGTTTTGGGCACCAGTTCACAGGAAAGATATTGTAGACGAAACAAAAATAATAAAAGGACTGGGTGCCCTACAATACCCAGAAAGATTAGCAAGATTAGGGTTATTTAGTTTAGAGACAAGACGGCTTTGGGGTGACATCATATATATGTGTAAATATATCAAAGTTAACTATAGAGATCTATTTATACCCAGGATTGTATCTAGAACAAGGGGCCATCCTCTACATCTTGAGGAAAGAAAGATTCTACATAAACATAGAAAGGGATTCTTTACTTTAAGAGCAGTGAAACTCTGCCAGAGGAACTTGTCATGTTGATAACACTAATAAAGTTCAAAAAGGGTCTGGATGCATTTCTAGAGTATAATAATATAACAAGTTATAGACACTAGGATTCTGGAGAAGGGTCGTTGATCCAGGGATTTATTGCCAGATTATTGATTGCCAGATTGGAGTAGACAACACATTTTTTCCCTAAAATGAGGACAATTGACTTCTACCTCATTTGGGTTTTTGCCTTCCTCTGGATCAACACTATAGGACTGTAGGCTGAACTGGATGGATGTATGTCTTTTTTTCGGCCTTACAAACTATGTAACTATGGGACTATCACTGCGGGCAGAACGTGAAAGCAATTTACAGCACAGATCGGCGGGTTGGAAGACAGATATGTATATGCAATCGCCATCTTGTGACACTGTGCTTGATTTAGTGACATATTCCTTCATTTGCCTAATAATGAAAGTCTATGACATACTATAACATTAGCTGTATTTATCAATTACAGAGCCTTGGAGGATGTACTAAAGAACAAAGTTACAAATATCAGCTTGGACTCTGACTCCAGTAGTAAACAAAATACAGAAATTAAATTTCAAGTTGCCAATGAGAGTACATCAGACATCATCAGGTACTGCTGGTCTAAGATAAAAATGAAATAAAATCATACATTAGGTTAGATGAACAAGCGGGATATTGGCATGTATTTAGAGAGGCATTGACTCGCGGGACAAGGATGTAATATTACCGCTGTATAAAGGATTAGTGCGGCCTCATTTGGCCTCCAAGTTTATAGAAAGGATATAATGGAGCTAGGGAGAATGTAAAGAGAGCAATCAGATAATAAGGGGAATAGAACATCTTAGTTTTGAGGAGAGGTTAAAAGAATTAAACTTATTTACTCTTTAGAAAGATGGCTCCAGGAAGACCTGACTAATGTATATCATGTATATAAAGGGCCCCGACAAAAAGTATGGTGAAAAGCTAGTTCATGTAAAACCCCCTCAAAAGGCAAGGGGGCACAACCTCCGTCTGGAGAAGAAAGGAATCAGTCTCCATAAGAGAAAAGTTTTCTTTACCATGAGAACTGTAAATATGTGGAATAGCCGCCTGAGGAGCTGGTCACAGCAGGAATAGTTGATGGTTTCAAGAAAGGCTTAGAGAACTACCTCAAACTAAAAAATATTAATTCTTATGTTGCCGTATATAACATCTGGATCCAGTCTGGTGGCAATTATGAGATCAGGAATGGCATATTCCTTTAGGGCAAAGTGTTTTTTGCATTATGGGTTCCAAAGCCTTCATTAGTAGAGGGGAAACAAAGCTGAAAAATTCCTCATTTTCCTTCCTTCCTCCACATCTTTCCCTTCCCTTTGGTTAAACTTGATGAACTTTTTTCAACCATTCTATCTATGTAACTGTGCAAACCTGATGTGTTTTTCTGTCATCAATTTGTATGTAATTCTAAATTATAGCACTAATTTTGATGAAGTGACCAGATTGTAATGGTGAATATCTGGAAGGGAGCAACACTTTTTCACTGCATTGTATACAGTGGCATCACACCATTATAACCCTTTCTTCTTTTGACATGAGCGGCAAAAATGACACACATGATTTACACTACATGTATTATGTGTTTTAGACAGTTTCTAGATACTTCTTTGCCGAGTTCAACAAAAAGGGTGAGGCTTCATTTAGTGGAAGCGTGGCTTAAAGTGCGCTGCTGTGCGCCAACATTTTGGCACAGTTAGTGGCATAAAGTAAGCCAACTTATGTAAGGTGTTAAATAGACAACATGCACCAGATTTATCAACAATCTGAAAAATGTGGCACATTGTAAGACTGTCTAGTCTATTTTTAAACTGTCTAAGAATTAGACAGTATTAATAAAACTGCCCCAATGTGCCTCCTTTACTCCTAGAAATGCCCCTTTTTTACATTCACATTGCTAACAGCTGATCATTCTCAAGTCTGTGTTAATTTTTTCCCACATTATTTCCAGAAGGCTAACAGAGAAAATGTCCACTCTCCAGGAGGAGCTGAGTTCCATCTTTGGAAAACCTGTATCTGTTTCCATACTACAACCCCATGTATTTGTTTTGAGTAAAGAAGCAATAGCTGGCATCGCGGTCCTTGCTGGAGTCCTGTTGGTTCTCGCTGTTGTTGCAGGAATTTTTGTGACAAGGTAAAAAATTACTAATTACTAGTCACTAATTACTAATATGTCAGTACAGTCTGGGACCCACACCTATCTCAGGAACGGGCCCCTAAAAGTTATGGTTCAGAGTGGAAAGCTGGTCACACTTACACACTATTTTCTATTCTGTTCTATGGGAGTTCTGAGTTAAGCTAAACACACTGCTTATCTGTACTTGAAACTTACAAAGAACAGAGAGTCGTACGCACGTGTGACTGGCCCGTATTCTAAGCCGTAACTTTCAGGGGCTTATTCCTGAAATAGATGTGGGACCAGCAGCTATCAGACTTTGATTGTATATTCTAGTGATTTGCCATCAAACTCTATAGTGGGAACACCTCTTGAAGTCCAACTGCTGTCACCCAAGGGCTCATACATACTGCTGTGTTATGGCTTGATTTCATATGGAGCTGTATGATGCCTCTACTATACCTTGATATGCCCTCTAATAAAAGGTTTTACTTCTGTCAAACTCCATATGGATCCAACAGAAGATAAATGGTGGCATGCTCCAGTGGATGCTGCATATAGCAACTAAGAAAAATAATAAAAAAATAATGGCACATACTACAAGTTGAACATCTAAATGACATCTTTATTTTACATAAAGCAATTATACAAAATTGTTGGTACCCTTCTGTTAAAGAAAGAGAAACCCACAATGGTCACTGAAAAATTTCTGGTTCAACAGAAAGGAAACTGAACTGGTCAAAATTGATGGTACCCCTAGAAAAGATTGAAAATAATTTGACCAAAGGGACATGTTAAACTAAGATGTGACCTGTAGTTAGCATCACATTTGTCTTGAAGCTTGTAATCAGGCAGTTTACCAATTTAAAGGCTGAAAAGTAGTCACTGTGCTGTTTGGTCATCATGGTGTGTATCACCCTGAGTATTAATCAAAGGAAGCTAAGGAGAAAGCGATTTCAGAAAATTAGAAAGAAAATGATAGACAACAATGTTAAAGGTAAAGGCTATAAGACCACTTCCAAACAGCTTAATGTTCCTGTCACTACGGTTGCACATACTAATCAGAAGTTAATGGTCAGTGGGACTATAGCCAACCTCTCTGAATGTGGTCGTGAGAGGAAAATTGTTGATAAATTGAAGAGACATATTATATGAACGGTAACCAAAGAACTCAGGAAAAAAAAAAAAAAAAGATAAGGGGTGTACTTTAAAGTCAACGTACTTCAGTGTCAGACCATACCATCTGTCGCTGTCTTTGCTAAAGTGTACCTAATGAAAGATGGAGGAGAATCTTGTCTAAAAATGTGCCAAAAAGTGGCACACCATGTCTCCGACACATTTGTTATAGGCTTGAGATGGTTTCTGCACACTGCCTAAAAAGCGGGTGTTTTGTCTTGAAAAGTGGGTGTGACAATGGTGGGGCTTACTGAAAAAGGGGTCTGACTAACATATGCCAAAATCTGCACCAAATTTACGGCAGAATTCTGGCATAGAAAATAAGTACTAAAAACCTAGTCTAAAAGTAAGACAATTCTAAAGCTGCACCAACTAATCAAGTAGAATTAGCCACTTTGAAGAACTGATGCATTTTTGTTTACGTTTATGCTGTTTAACCTTTAGACAGTGAAAGTACATGTTGGCCATTGTGCCTACTGTGAAACATGGAGTGTATTGGGACTGCTTTCCTTTATCTGGTACAGTGTGTCTTAAGTCTGTGCAGGAGATAATGAAATTTCAAGACTATCAAAGCATTTTAGAGCAATATGTGCTGCCCAAAACAGAAAGCTAAAAACATCCAGTAATGGCTATGAGCAAAGCATTGGACTATTCTGAAGTGAGCCCTGAACATCTATGGAAGGAGCTGAAACATGCAGTCTGGAGAAGGCACCCTCCAAACTGAGAGAGCTGGAGCAGTTTGTTCACAAGTAGTGGTACCAAATAGCTGTGCACAGGAGCAGAAGACTCATTGAGAGTTGCAGAAATCATTTGTTTGCAATGATTGCAACCAAAGGTTGTGCAACAAAATATTAAGTTAGGGTGCTGTCACACAGCACAGTTTTGGTGCAGTTTTAACTGCACTCCAATTAAACTGTCTTTATTACCAGCAAGTTTTTGTAACTTACCTAAACTGTTTTGGTGAGTGAGTAATCAATTAGTCTTCAAGACTTCACACACAGGAATTGATTACTTACTTCAAACATCTTTCTGAGCAATATAGACAGCTGAAAGAAGCTTGCTGGTAGTAAAGACAGTGTAATTGGAGCACATTTAAAACTGCACCAAAACTGCACTGTGTGAAAGCACCCTAAAAGGACCATAATTTTTTTGCAGGCCAGTTTGTTTTTTTGCATTTTATCGGTTGAATTACAATTCAAAAGCAGTGTCAGATTTTCAATAGTTGATTTTCAGTAAATTTAACTGAATTATTACTTTTGTCAGTTTTAAGTTATTTCAGTGACCATTGTGAGTTTTTCTATCTTTAACAGAAGAGTATCAACAATTTTGTACATGTGTGTATAATATGCAAATAAAACAGGTGATTCAAAAAGCTAAATACGCTTAAAAACTATGGAGTAGTAACATGCCAGGCTCAGTGCTTTTCCAGGAGTGATTTTTTCACTCTCAGGGCTTCTCCCCACGGCACGGGTTTGTGGCCGGTTTTACAGACGGTTTTCGGTTTTGAAAACCGGCTGAAAAACTTTTCAATGGACCGCTATGGAAAAACCATGCAGCGGTCCCCACTGCATGGGTTTTCTGCCCAGCGGTTTCTCAGACAACCGGCGGTCCAAAAAACATAGAACGTGTTCATTCTTTCGTCCGGTTTTCGGAAGGAACATTAACATGTCTATGGGAAGGGGGAGGGCTTTTCTCCACTAGTCGCGGAGAAAAGTCGTACCCCTGCGGCCGTGTGCACGGCACGAAAACAGGACAAATACCGGTCGGATAAAGCGACCGGTATTTGTCCTGTGCTGTGTGAACGGCCCTTTATAATGCCAGACTCATGTAAGAGACAGAGACACCTCCACCATGGATTTATATGAATTAATCCCTAAACTGTTAATGATAAGAAAATATACCAAAGTATGATCCCAAGTATCCATGGTTCAATCTGGTAAAACTTCTTTGTATTACTTGATGTTGCAATACTTGGGATCATACTTTGGTATATTTTCTTATGATGAACAGTTTCTGGATTATTTCATAAATCCATGGTGAGGGTATTTTAGTCTCTTACATGAACCTGGCATGTTACTACTTTGTAGTTTTTAAGTGTTTTTAACTTTTTGAGTTCACTTTTTTGATGCATATATTGTGTATACTTGCATTTTGTATAAAGATGTAATTTTATGGACAACTTGTAGCTTCTTAGTTGCGATGTATATATTTTTGGCATATCTACAGTTGAAACCAGAAGTTTACATACACTATATAAAACATCACAGATGCATGTTTTTCTCACTATCTGACATGAAATCAGAATAAATCTTACCCGTTTTAGGTCAATTAGGATTACCAAAATGATGTGTATTTGCCAAATGCCAGAATAATGAGAGAATTGTAAGGCATTTTTATTACTTTCTGCAAAGTCAAAAGGATTACTATGCCTTTAAACAATTTGGGACAGCCCATATGATGATGTCATGTCTTTGGAAGCTTATGATAGGTGACAAAAAAACACAATTTTGGAGTTTGGAATTGTTTTTATTCTACGGTGTTCAGCATACAGGATAAATTATGTTATATTTTAATAAATCTGACTTTTTCGGACACAGCGATACCAAATATGTGTAATTTTTTTATTATTTATTTTTATTTGTAAAATGCCAAAAGTGAACTTTTAATATTTTTGATTTTTTTTACACTTTTAAAAATATTTTTTTTTACTTTAACATTGAGTCCCTTTAGGGTATAAACAATGCAATAGGGTGTACAAAGATGGCGGTTTTACTACTTCCTGCCTGGCGCAAGGAGCCGTAAAATGAAAAACATGGCAGCGATGGAAGCCTTCACAAGGCTTCCAATCGCCATGTAAACCATTTGGGGCCCCACAATCTCGTCACGGGGCCCCGATCAGATCGAGGAACAGTGCGCGGCACCGTTTCTCATTCATTTTTAGGCCGTGGGTTAGACACCTAGGAAAGGAGTCAGCTCCATTCCGTGGTGTTACGGGCAGCTGTCAGACTGCAGCAGAAGATGGAGGCTACATATAGGAAAATAAAAAATCATAACAGTAAAGATCACAGGAAATTAACAAAGACTAAGAATTTTAATAATTATTTTTTTTTTTATTCCTTGGACAACCCTTTTAATGACATTGTGTTCTCTGTTAGAAATAATGACTACAAAGAACTATGGCTTGATAAGGGGATCTACAATGTAAAGATCTTACCAATTTTATAATATTTTTACTCTTTTTAGGAAAACTTCCCAGGACCCTGAAAAACCTAGTAGTGAATTATCTGATGATACGCCTTGTGCAAATGGTGTTGATCAGTCTTCAAGTGATGTTCCGAAAACTGATAATGGGTAAGAATAAAGGGCGAGTTGTATGATTTTTGGCGCCTGGTCGCCAATTTTATTGTGCCTATTAGTGATGTAGAATATGCCTGAATCTACGAACCTGTTCTACTGCGGGTCATAGCTTTAGTGCTTTCTAGCTACAAAGCGGCACTTCTGGCTCAGGTAAACCACTTTTAAAGTGATCTACCTGTTCCAGCAGTAATGCGCCTGGATTTGCTGTACGGAAGCTATAAATGTGCAGCTTCGTACGGTTGTAGAGCGACACGCTTCAAGTACGCCCCCGAAATCAGTCGCATTACAAAGTGCCGTGGGTGCCCGATAGTGAAACTAATTTTTCAGTGTGCCTGATTAAAAATATAGTGAACGGGGCTGCACCGGTTTTCGGGCTGAAAAGACGCCAAACTTCTGGCGCAGCTCTGTACATACGTGTAGCTCAAAGTGTTTCTTGTCCCAGTTAGGCTGGGTTCACAACACAAAACACAATAAAAGATTGGTTTTGTTTTCTTTTTCAAATTTTTTTTGAGGATATACCAAGACACATTGACAATGTGAGCTGCTTTTCTTCTGACCTATTGCAGCATAGAGCCTAAGACTGTGCCTACATGGCAATTATAAAATACTAGTCAGAATATATAGCAGAATCCGACAGTAATTTACAGTTGGTTTTAATTTTTTAAGTGGATTTAGCGGTCGGTTTTCAGATTCAACCGGCCCATTGACATTGAACAGTACATTTTCTGTCAGAAATTCAGTGGAAGAATGTGCATTTTCCAAGTATTCTGACACAGTTTTTGGATTTGAAATCCGACCTCAGAAAATGCAAGCTGTAGCCTACAGCTCAGATATTTTATTGGGGTCTATGGGGATGGTTTTACAATCAGATTTTGGCAGATTTCAAATCCGAAGTCCATGTCAAAATGAGACTGTAAAGTTTTTGTACTTTCAAGTTGCTGTAATAGAATTAGAAGTATTACTTGTAAGAAAAATTACTGGCAGGTTAAGACCCTATTCAGATCAGCATTGAGGCATTCGAATTCTGTCAAGAGTACTGTTTAAGATTTCTGTCACTTTAGTCAGCAACTGAATAGCATGACATGCAGCCCAAGTCTTGATGTTGCAATGACAAAAACCTTGACACATTAACCTATGGAACTCACTCAGTCAGTGGGGTCCAGTGAGCAATGTTTCATAAAGGGAATTCAGCACAGCATTATGACTTCTATAATAACCAGAAACCGTTGTGCACATGTGAACATATACTTAAAGGGGTTGTCTCGCTACAAAGAATAGCTTTCAAATTGTAGGGAACACAAAATAAAGACATTTTCCAAATATATTGCATTGTTCCTCTGTTTTCCCTAAAGAGATACAAGTGAATTTATTACCTCAGTGGCTATTTCAAATAAGTAAACAAATCTCCTGGGGCTGTTTGTTCAATGAGATAACAGAGAGTGAGTCATCACACAGGTCAGCAGTGTCAGTCAGTGTCCTGTGCTGCCAGACAGTAAAAAGCTTGATTTATCTCAAGTAAACAGCTCTGTAATTAGGGCTTTTGTTTTGGGGATCAGATAAGAAGTCCTTCTAGTAGTTTGAGAAGCTAATCTAATCTAATTAGCATCTGAAAGCACAACGTAGCTGTACAAGCAAGGAGCTTATGCAAATTAGTATGAACCAGGAAGTGACAGAGAATTTCTTTCATGCATTCTTTGAAACCCTGTGGGGAGACAACTCCTTTAACAGTATAAGGGCTTGTCCCCACGGCACAGGTTTTCCATCGGTTTTACAGATGGTTTTCGGATTTGAAAGCCGTTTGAAAATCGACTGTCAACCTTTTACCTTGACATTAATAGAAAATCCGTGCAGCAGTCCCCACTGCACGCCGAAAAAAAGACCAAATATCGGTCAGTATTGATATATAAACAGAATATCCAGAAGCCTCTTGGCAGAGCTCGGTAACTACATGAGCTGATGGGTCTTATCTGACCCAGATCTACTCTGCAGTGACTTCAAGGGATGGATTTTCCCTGTATTTCCTCTTTAACTGGGACTAATATATCAAGTACAGGGGAAATCACGAGAAAAAAAGTTATATAAAAATGACCCCCAACTGTCTTTCTCCGACCTTACGGAGGGCACAGTATATAAAATCAAATACGGTAGTTAAAAAAACACATACAAAAAAAAGATTGCATTAAAAAAACAGTAACAGCTCAACTGCAACTTTTAGCTCTGCCTCCAATGACCCTAAAACATATATAGATGTCTGTGACAGGAAATTGAAACAATTGCAAAACCCATTTTAATACCACTTTTGCTCTTAAAATAAATGTGAAAAATAGCCTATTTTACTGTATTCCCTTATGTTAGGCTGTACTTCTTGAAATCTTTACATTAGATTTTTTAAAATAATATTTCATGGGAAAAAAGGAAAGTTAGTAGAATAACCGAGCGTGAAAAAGAGTTACAGCATTCAAAGCGTATACTAAGGGGGTAAATGGCCCGGTCAGGAACTGGTTAATGACACTGTGCTCATGACATATAAAAACATTACTATTACTACTAGAAATATGGCTCAATTATGGGATCTACACAAACAGGTCTTACCTATTTTAGAATATTTTTACTCTTTTAGGGAAGATTCCCAGAAGGACTCCAAAGGACCTAGGTGTGAAGTAATTGATAAGATACCTTCTGCAACAGGTGTTGATCAGCCTTCAAGTGATGTTACGAAGACTGATGATGGGTAAGATTTAATCGTTTCTTGTCTCAGGCTGAGTTCACAACCCATTTTTGCATCATGTTAAAAGATTATTTCATTTTTTTTCCCAAATTGAGAAAAATATACACAATCAGAACAGAGCCCAATATGATGTCCAATTTCTGTTAAAAATAAAATGTTTGTCAGGAAGGAGGCATATGTGAAAAGGGATTTTCATATGAAGGAATTTTTTTTTTTCAGTTAAAATCATTGCTATCTTTCATTGAATGTATGGAGCCGATGGCAAATCCAAAAACCAACTGCTTTTGCGCAAATCTTTGTCAAATACGCGGCCCTGCCAAGGTCCAGCAATGACAAATGCAGTCAGATTTTGGACAGCATTTTAACTTATGCTGTGTGAACTTAGCCTAAAGTTGCAATGCAACGGTCCCCAACTCCTGTCCTATTTCGAGAGGGACCCCGAAAATCTTGGTAATCTAACAAATCAGTAGCATTGTACCTGATGAAAAGTGCGTACCGGATGCACAGTAATAGTAAACTACAAACATTACATAAATAATGTATTATCTGAAATTATTACAGCTACTACAAACTACAGTTAGCGTTGTTCAGTTCAGTGTGATGGCTGTGCCTGCACCATGGCCGTTCCTAGGCTAAACTTAACTCAGGGCAAGGTGAAGAGATTTCGCCCCCCCACTCCTGTAACATAAGGTGCCACAATGCGACACATTGCATCACCATCAACCAAATATACAAAAAGCTTAAACACAATGTGCTACAAATAAAACTACTACATAATAGTCATACAGTTACCAAATAACACTGCTACACAAAACCAGAATCCCAGGCTAATAGTACCAATGTCCTATTAAGACCACATATCACCAGCACATAGGGACCAAATAATACTGCCACACCGTTGACCACTTAACACCACAACATAGTGACCGAATACCGCAACACCGTGACCACATATCACCGGCACATAGTGACCGAATAATACCACCACACCATGACCACATACCGCCACCACATAGTGACTGAATAATACACAATACCATTACTGAATACAAACCATAACCTATATTACCGGCATATAGTGACCATACAGTAGTGGATACCAGCTGTACACAGGCTCTGCAGACATATAAGTGATTACAGTAAAGTTACATCCAGGCACTTACAGGAGACATCTCTGAAGAGTTGGTCTCTTTCTCTTCTCCATCTTTCCCAGACACCATGACATCTTCTCCCGGCCATGACTCTTCACTGTAGAATTTACGAAACAAACATCTTGGACTCCTCACTTTATTAGCACTGCTCTACCAATTCCTATCTCTCCCCATATATAGTAGCTCATATAGTAGCCATGTAATAAGCCCCCTGTAGCCAGATATTTCCCCCCGGTAGCCAGATAGTTGCCCCTGGTAGCCATGTAGTAGCTCCTGTAGTCAGATAGTTGACCCAGTTGCCAGGTAGCAGCCCCTATAGACAGGTAATATGTCCCCTGTAGCCATGTAGTAGTCCCCTGTAGCCAGGTAATATGTCCCCTGTAGCCAGACAGTAGCCCCTGTAGCAGGTAATATGTCCCCTGTAGCCAGGCAGTAGCCCCTGTAGACAGGCAGTAGCCCCCTGTAGCCAGGCAGTAGCCCCCTGTAGCCATGTAGTAGGCCCCTATAGCCAGGTGGTAGCTCCTATGGCCATGTAGTAGCCCCCTATAGCCAGTTAGTAGCCCCTGTAGTAGCCCTAATAGCCAGGTAATAGCCCCTATAGTCAGATAGTAGCCCCGATAGCCATTTAATAGCCCCTGTAGTAGCCCCATATAGTAAGGTAGTAGCCCCTGTAGTAGCCCCTATAGCTAAATAATAGCTCCTATAGTCTGGTAGTAGCCCCTGTAGTAGTCCCTATAGCCAGGTAGTAGCCCCTATAGTCAGGTAATAGCACCTGTAGTAGCCCCTATAGCCAGGTAATAGCCCCTATAGCCAGATGGTAGCCCCTGTAGTAGCCCTTATAGCCAGGTAATAGCCCCTGTAGTAGTCCCTATAGCCAGGTAATAGCCCCTATAGCCAGGTAATAGCCCCTATAATCAGGTAATAGCCCCTGCAGTAGCCCCTATAGCCAGGGAAAAGCCCTATAGTCAGGTAGTAGCCCCTGTAGTTACCCCCTATAGCCAGGTAATAGCCCCTATAGCCAGTGAGTAGCCCCTGTAGTAGTCCCTATAGCCATGTAAAAGCCCCTATAGTCAGGTAGTAGCCCCTGTAGTAGCCCCCTATAGCCAGGTAATAGCCCCTGTAGTAGCCCCCTATAGCCAGGTAATAACTCCTATAGCCAGATAGTAGCCCCTGTAGTAGCCCCTATAGTCAGGTAGTAGCCCCTATAGCCAGGTAATAGCCCCTATAGTCAGGTAGTAGCCCCTATAGTCAGGTAGCAGCCCCCTGCAGCTAATGATAATGAAATTTAAAAAACATACTCATCTTATCACGGTCCGCACGTCGAGGTCCGGGAGCTGCTGAACCGTGTAAGCAGCGTGATGTCATCATGCCACTTACGCTGTCATGCAGCTTCCAGTGATCTCCTGGGCCAGCAGAGCTGCCAGCCCTGGAGATGGAGTGTGGCAGGGGGAGTGGTGAAAGTCGTGCACCCCCTGCAACGCTGATACATATAGGGGAGAAGACAGGACGGTAACGATGCGTCCTACCTCCTCCCTGTACCATCAGCTGCAGTGAGTGTGAAGGCTACCCTCCGGGCGGGTGTGGCAGGCAACCGCGGCGCCCCCCTCGGGTGATCACTGCCTCGCCCGCCCCTAGGAACAGCCCTGCACAATATATTCAAACGTGGCTCAATGCAGGACAAACAACATTGGGGGGAACCCTAGTGGTCCGTAGACCACAGGTTGAGAACCCCTGATCTAAGAGGTTAAACAGCTTGGATCTGAGGTATGTCCGCTCTTCACCATTAGAACAGGGTCCTGGCTGTCATCAGACATACCATAAATCCCCGCTTCATCCAGCACAGGACACTGCTGCCAGTTTATTTTTGCCCTGCCAACAAAGGACGGTATTATGGTCCTTAAGGGGTTACTTGTGAATACTGCAATGCCATATGGTCATTAAATCATATTCCTTCTTTTAAAGCACAGATTTAACAAAATGTCTAAATATACAGTATATTACAGAACTGTAATTTAGATAACCTTGTGATTTATTTACTCATTCCTCAGCATAAATTATTTTCATTCATGCAGTTATAACTAAAATAACTACAAAATTGTTATTTTATGATTGAACAAGTATTTACTAAAATCAGGACCATTCCTAGGCTAAACTGCACTCAGGGCAGGTTGAAGAAATTTCTTCCTCCACCCTATTAACATGCTGCGCCACATAGCAACAGATTGCATCACCAATAACCTGTGCCTGAATATACACAAATCTATAACACAAAGTTCTATGTATAAAACTATTAAATAATAGTCTTACAATTACCAAATAACACTGATACACAAAACCAGAATCCCATGGACAGTATTACCAATAATCCCACTAAGATCAAGTACCGCCACACCATGACCACATGTGACCACCACACAGTGGCTAAATAATACCGCCACACAGTGACCAAATAATATACCATGACCACACATCACAACAACATAGTGGCTGAATAATACACCATACTATTGCTGAATATAAACCATTATACTACAATCAAAATTACTGCCATACAATGACCATACAGTGGTAGTGGTGATTACTGTAACGTTACATCCAGGAAATCATAGGAGACGTCTGATGAGTTGTTCTCTTTTCTGATGTGTTGTTCTCTTTCCCTTTTTTTTCTCCATCTGGACTAGTCATGAATAACTCTTCACTGTAGAAGTAACCAAACAAACATCTTAGATTCCTCACTTTTCCAGCACTTGCCTACCAATTCTTACCTCTGTACAAACTCCCCATCTATAGCGCCCCAAATGGTAACAAAAACCTCTGTGTGTCTCTGACAGTAAGAGTACCCCCAAGTGGCTATTGGTCTCTCATTTTAATCTTGTTTTGTGTACTCATATAAGAGGTAGTTAAATCCCCCAATATAGTATGTAGGTACACCACTAAACTAGGTAAACCCCCTTTTAGCTAGGTAGGTAGTCCTCAACTAGGTGTATAGCCCCTTTTAAGTAGGTAGACTTAAGGGTCCCCAGAAAGGTAGGTGTCTTTGTCTTTTATTGTTTAGATAGGTAGTTATATAGTAACCCATAATAAGTAGGAACTTAGGTCCCTAGTATGTAGTTATATAGGCCTCCTGTAGGTTGGTGGGTAAACATATTTGGACCTTTGTAGGTAGGTAGGAATATAGACCACCAGGCGATAGGTAGGTATAGAGGCCCCCAGTAGGTTTGTAGACAAGTCCCTCATAGGTAGGTATATAAGCCCTCTATAGTTAGATATACAGGTTCCTTGTAGGTAGACATATATGCCCACTGTAGGTAGATATATGCCTCCCTGTAGGTAGGTATATGCCCCCTGTAAGTAGGACAATATCGCCCTCCTTTAGGTAGATATAGGCCCCTGTAGGTATGTAGATATAGCTCCTTTGTAGGTAGGTATATGCCCCCTGTAGGTATGTAGATATAAGCCCCCTGTAGGTAATGTAGGCAGGTGTAAAGGCTAAAAAAGAAAAGTAAAAAAAAGTACTCACCTTTCTATGTACAACTTTCGTGACACTATTTCCGGAATAAGCAGAAGTGACGCAATCACGGCGCTTATGCTGGGACCCTGCTCCTAGGATCTTCTGGGCCTGAAGCCTACAGCGGACGTGATAAAAGCCTTGCATCACGCCCACTGTGACACTGATGTGTATATATACAGCGCTCATTGACCGGGAAGGCAAGGATGGTAATGAACTGTACCTGCCTTCTCAGCAGTCATGTAGCTGCCAACTCTGCACAGTCATTTTAAAATGGCCGTGCAGAGTGAGATAGTAACACTGCCCCATTTTCAAATGAGAGTTACAGTGGCACCACGGGCGTCTGCCCGCCTTTCCTGCCCCTAGAAACAGCTCTAAAACAGACATGTCAGAAGAGGTCATGGGTCCTCTCTAAATTCTTTGTGAACTTCTTGCAGTTGTTTGATGATAGTGTTGAGCGCATTAAATTTTGTGACCAAAGATGTCTGGCTTATTTCGATGCAGCCTTTGAAGCCTCACCCGTTTGGTCCTGCCCCCTAAGACTGAGGTTGGAAGGGAATGAGATAGACAAAGCACAGCAAAGGATACTAAATCTTGTAATTTAAGGGAGATGTTCACAAGATGAGTAAAATTTAATTGTTGAAAAACCATGTTGTCCAACGTGTTCAATCAGTATTTCACATGCTTATTATATGTGGATTTAGGGTTGTTTTTGGATTTCCCATTCATTCCTATGTGGTTTTGGATGCGGATCTGACTTAAAAAACACATACAAATGTTTTGAATGCATATTACAAGAGGTTTTTAGCCATCCCCATTGACCTCAATAGTGGAATATGACCAAAGTTTTTCTTTACCGCATGTCGATTTTGAAAATTGACGTCTGAAAATATGCATTGTATGTACTACAACGTATATTTTCTAATTAGGTCAACGGGAATGGTTTTAACTTGAATTACTTGTCATGAGGACAGAGCCTTAAAGGGGTTTTGCCACCATGTAATGTTGACGTGAGAACCTCCAAAATGGGTATTTCATCACTTCTCTAAATATATGTGATTAAAAAAAGTGAAAACTCTGAGAGTTACAGCACTTCTCAATCCCCCTTGGTTACCTCAAAGCTTTCCCTAGTCACGACCCAGGAGCTGACAGGCCGCGCTTGCGTAAAACACTTCTTATCTGATGACAGGCAAAATGAATGAGCTTTTAAGGCACCGGGTAGACATAGGCACATAGGAAAAGCATTTCTGCTACTTAGGATATATTGAAAATTATGACGTTCTTAGTTCACATTTTTTATCAAAACTGCTTAAGCCTACCTTCGAACTTCAACGAGATCTCAATGCAGGTGGGTCCTACACTGACGTTTTCCTCTCTCTAGTTCCTGTTCAGACCTCCATAGGGAGTGAAGGCACCAGCTACCAGACACACTGCATTAGATTTAAAACCTGTGAAGGTGGGTGGAGTGCAAAAAAACAACGGAGGCAGCCACATACACAAACTAGAAAACGACACTTGGCTCTGCACATCTCAAAAAAAATTTTGGAAAAAAATGAGCATAGGTACATGCTGGTGTGGCAATAATATATATACACATTCCAATAGGGTGCACAAAGATGGCGGTTTTACTACTGCAATAGGGTGGACAAAGATGGCGGTTTTACTACTTCCTGCAATGGAAGCCTTCAAAAGGCTTCCAGCTGCCATGTAAATCGATTAGGCGCGGGACCCCGATAGAAGTGAGGAATGGTGCGCTGCACATTTTTCTCGTTCATTTACTTACCGCAGCCGCAATTGCCGCAGCATCTATGGAGTTAAACCGCACGTAATGGAGCCAGCTAATGGAACAGTGGACTTCTGATGTGGCTTTGCGGGGGCTATATGTTGGACACCCACATAAATGACTCCATTTAAAAAAAAAAAAACTGTAACCCTTAAATTATTCAAAACAATATTTAGGAAGTTTGTTAGCCCTCTAGGCGTTACATATGAATTTAATTAAGTGAGTCGTCCTATTAACTCGTGTTTTTATGACAAACATGTTTATTAAAGGGGTTTTGCCACGATGTAATGTTGATGTGGGATCCTCCAAAATGGGTTTTTAATCACTTTCTAAATATTTGCGATTACAAAAATTGCAGTCTGAGAGAGCTACAGCCTTCCTTACATGCCCTTGGTTACTTCAAAGAGTCTATTAGATACGGCCTGACAAGAGCTGGACGGGCTTGCACAGAGAGAGCTTCTTATCTGATGAGACTGAGCTGCAGAAGTTTTTAAGGCACTGGGTAGCAATATGTTTTCTTTTGTATACAGAATAAACTAGTTGTAGTGTGATTAGATACCTGCTTTATCTGATGACAGGGAACATGAAGAAGCTTTCAAGCTGCTGTGTAGAATAGGTGTTCTCTTTTGTATATAGAATCCACAAGTTATAGTTTTTTTATTTCAGTGTACATGTCACAAGATCCCTTATGCAGCTCTGTGCTCTCCGCTGTGTGTGTCTCTCTCTCTTTCAGCTCTGTGATTTGTTTGCATTACATTAGCATCTTAGCAGATAAGGCTCCTGACAGTGCAGTCTGAGGCTGTCTTGCTGTATTGAGAATCCACTCTTGTACTGTTTATTATTTCACTTAAGTTTTGAGACACTCCTTTGGATTCCTCACTCCTCACTCCTCACTACCCCCCTCCCTCTCTTCCCTGCAGCTTCATGACTCAGCATGATTTGTATATATCCTGATGTGTGCTGACAGGAGCTAGGTAACTGCCGTCTTGGCAAATCCCCTTTAAAAGGCCAAGAAAAACAAACAGGATATGTTGTCGTTGGTCTGCACAGAAGGGAGACTACATACAGGAAAATCATAAATTAGCACAGAGGACATCACAGGGAAAAAATTAAGACTAAGGCTAACCACTTAGGACTTTATTTTTTGTTTAACTGAATTTTATTAATTTCCATAATAAAAACAAAACATCAAAGTTTTCATTTGTACTTTGCAGTATCCCAACAAAGAAGTAACCAGGTTTCACTTTAACCATGGGAAAGTTAGTTTTAACATGCCCAGACTAGAGTAAATAAACGCTATTTCCATTCTCAGTTCCCGGCACTGCAAATTAGGCTCATTTTCAGAAAAGAACAAACAAAAATAACTATCAGCCACGTAAAGATGAGACACTAGACATGATACATTAGGAGGTAACAAATAACACTAAAGCGGACAAACCTATTAAAACGTTTTCAAGCATCCGTTTCTCGAGCAGCAATTACAGATCAATTAGTATACTATATGTGTCCCAAGGCCTCCAAATGGTTTCAAATGCCTCTATTCTATTATGCAAAAGGGCAGTGAGTTGTTCTAAGTTTCTAAAATCCCTAATTCTAGCCTGAAGGTCCTGAAGGGACAGGATAGACACCTGTTTCCAGAACCTGGCTATCAGACCCTTGGCTGCTGTCAAGATATACAGGAATAACCGATTGGTTGAGCGCCCCAAAACAAGTGATATGGTACATTTAAGAGATAGGTCAATGGGGACAATGATACCTTAGTACATTAAAATTCTGCAACTAGATCCTGTACCTATCTCCAAAAGGGTTTGATTAGATCAAAATCCCAAAAGATATTTTGGACATTTGCAGCAGGAGAGCCACAGTGCCAACACACCTTTGGAATAGTGGGGTTGAGTTTATGAAGCAATGCCGGGGTGTGATACCAGTGCATCAGGATCTTAAACTGGTTCTCCCTATACTGGATAGACAAAGAGGATTGTGAGGCCTGTCTTCAAATCAATTTCCATGTCTTAATGTGCAGAGAGAAATCCTCCCACTTGGACATATATGAGTGGACCACTGGGGACTCGAGAGGAGAGGTGGTCAGCATTTGGTAGAGACTACAGATCAAGCCTCTGGTGGATACTCCCACTCTGCACAGCCTTTCAAATGTGGTAGGAGTGGAAACCATACTAGACCCCAACACAGACTGCATTTAAGGACTGATTTGTATACATGAGAAATAACAGGCAGGGGGTAGCCATAGGTGGACTGTAAATCTGAGAAAGGAAGCAGCTTCCTTGTCACCGGTTTCACAATGTCAGCAAATCTAAAGAACCTCTTATCGAACCACGGCTTCATGTTCTGGGTCTCATGTGCTGCCACCATCAAAGGATGGAACAAAAAGGAAGTCATCGATGAGGCATCGGAGCAGAGACCAAATTTTTTATAACATTTCCTCCACACCTCTCTCACAAGCTTCATTGCCTCCCACCAGTCAAGCCAATATCGCTCTGCTCTACACTGATGAGGGGCAAACCCGAAACGGCTTTTAGATGAGCAATTTGGTTTGACAATTATTCCTTTTGCTCTCAAAGATTCAGTGAATCAGAAGTAAATTGAGGATTTTTTCAACCTATAGAGGCGCAGTGGCTTCCCATCTCCTTTCCCATAATGCCTTGTGATATGAATGCTTTAGAGTGGGCTAAAAGGCAATCAAAAACACTACACACTTAACTGGTGCTCCCTTAAGGAAGATGTTTCCCCTTCTCTCAGCCACTCATGGCCTCCCACCTATTCAAGCCAATATTGCTCTGCTCTACACTGATTAGGGGCAAAACCCCGAAACGGCGTATGTAGATGAACGATATTGGCTTGACTAATATTCCTTTTTGCTTCTGAAAGATTCAGTGAATCAGAAGTAAATTGAGGATTTGTTACAACCTATAGAGGGCGCAGTGAGCTTTCCAGCTCCTTTCCCATAATGCCTTGTGATATGCAGATGCTTAGTAGTGGGCTAAAAGGCAATCAAAACACTACACACCTTAACTGGTGCTCTCCATAAGGAGAGATGTTCCCCTTCTCTCAAGCTTCATTGAGTGTAGCAAAGAGTCCAGCGGTGTCCAATTAGTGGTGGCCCACAAAAGTGAATTAGGATGATATAGTGCCATCCACCATTTCTCAATTTCCATCCACCGAGAATAGGCGAACAGTGAAGACCAGACAGGAATGACACGTAATTGTGCTGCCCAATAATATTGTGCAAGACCCCCCTCCACCCTACTTGCCAACAAGGCAGTTCTATAAATTGTATGCCTCTTATGTGCCCAGATAAAATGAATCAGATTGGATTGTAATGTTTTAAAAGCCGTATGGGGAACAGGAATCTGCAATGTTTCAAAAAGATAGAGTAATTTAGGTAGCACAGTCATTTTAATAGCTGTTATCCTACCCATCAGAGTAATATTGAGGTTGTTCCACCTATGTAATAAAAGTCTTATTTCAGAAAAAAGTTTTGGGAAGTTGTGGCCATATAAAGAAGGGTACGAGGGCATGATATGGACCCGCAGGTACTTCAAAGAGTCCGTTTTCCAACGGTACTTGTAATTCAATTTAAGGTGGGAGATCAGATCAGTAGGGAGATTGACCGGAAGAGCTTCTGTTTTAGATGTATTAACTTTGTAGCCAGACAATGTCCCAAACTGTCTTAGCAAGGAATGAAGATTCGGTAAAGTGACCATGGGGTTGGATAGAGTTAGCAGAATATCATCCGCATATAGGGAGATTTTATATTCCAGATCACCCAGAACTATTCCCTGAATATCCCTTTGCGATCTAATGGTAGCTGCCAGGGGCTCAATGCATAGGGCAAAAATGAGAGGAGAAAGGGGGCAACCCTGCCTTAATACGCATTGGGGGGGGACATAGCATGAGGGAGGCATATCGAAGTGGAAGGGTTGGAGTATAGTCTTCGGAGTGCACTAAGAAATGGACCAGGTATGCCAGACCTTTGCAGAGTGTTAAACATGAAAGACCAATTAAGTCGGTCGAAAGCCTTCTCAGCATCTAAACTTAGAAGCAATGCCGAGTCCCCTTTTCTATTGATGATATCTATCAAATTGATGGTCCTTCTCGTGTTATCTCTGCCTTGTCTATATGGGATGAAGCCCACTTGGTCTTTATGTATCAAACTAGGAAGCCATTGTGAGAGTGTTGGCCAAAATTTTTGTGAACATCTTCATATCCGAGTCTAATAAAGCAATTGGCCTGTAATTAGTGCACTCCGTTGGATCCCCCCCCCTGACCTGGGTAAAAGCGTAATGTAAGAGTGTAGCATGGAATCTGGGATAGGGGAACCTGCTAGAAAAGAGTTGTAAACTTCCGTTAAGTGTGGGAGTAGATGACTATGAAAGGTCTGGTAATATAAATATGTAAGGCCATCAGGACCTGGGGCCTTGCCGGATGGAAGACTTTTAAGAGTTTCTAGAATCTCCTCCTCCATGACTGGGCAGCCCAAAGCGTCTACCGCCTCCAGGCTCAGAGTTGATAAGTTACAAGAGGATAAAAAATTTCGCAGTAAGTTATCCCTTTCTGATGTATAAGTGGGTAACGTATTTGGAATATTATAAAGGTTAGAAAAATAGGAGTGAATAATCCCTGAGATAGAGTCAGGATCGTAAGTGAGTACACCCGCATTATCCTTAAGACAGAAGGGAGCACTACGATCCGTATCCTCTCTTAACATTCTTGACAATAGGGTATGAGCTTTATTAGCTGTTTCATAATACAGTACCTTTGTCTTGTAAACACAAGCAATTTCTCAGTCCTATTCAACGCTAGTTGAACTTAGCCCTAAGAACTAGGATTTGTCTTAAGATAGCTTTACTAGGGTTAGCCACCAATCCATCCTCCAGGCGTATTACCTGCTCCGCGTAGGATTTTTTTTTTATTTTCTGGTCAACCACTTTAATAATGTAAAGTGCCAGAGGTAGATGCAGAGGCATTAAGGTTCTAGGTGTGTTGTGTAATAGTGATGTGGTCTACCAGTGGTATGCTGAAACCAGTAGTGCGCCAGCAGAGAAGAACCACAGAGGCACACAAACTTTATGTCTAGCAGGCTTTACTCATGGTACTAACTTAGAACAGACAACTCTTAACAACACAGGAGGATACACTTCTCAATTCTCTTTCCACTTGCTTCAATTGCCATTGCAGAAGGTACCTGGCAACCTCGTGGTCTCTCTTTCTCTCTAGTTGTGGGAGTACTCTTATCAAGGGTACTGTTACTCTCCTCTGCCTGCTCCTGCTCCACTGCCGGCTTGTGTCCAGAAGACACTTTGTGCTAAAAAAAAATAACTTAAAGGGGTTTTGCTACGAAGTAAAATTGATGTGGGAAGTTTGAAAATTAAATAATAAACCTTTTCACCATTCATCATTATTAAAAATTCTGCACCGTTTTTGTTTTAGCTGCTCCTTTATTGATCCATTGTTTACAGCTCATCTTCAGGGGATATGACCAAGGCTGTGAGCTCCTCAGTCCTGGTCGCACATGCTCAGACATCACCTCTCTTCTCAGGTAGCTACTGAGTGTTCAAATCCCGAGTGCTGTCATTCTACTCCTATCCTTAAGACTAGTTAGTAATAAGTCAAACAGTGCAAATAAAAAAAAGAAACCTCAATCAGGTATGTGCATTGATAAAGAGGAAAAAAAAATCCACAGGTTTGGTTCCTGCAGGTATTTGAACCAAGGTCCTTTGTGCTGTAAAGCAAAAATGTTACCTCTGAGCTACAGTGTAGCTACTTACAATTCTATACATAAACAGACCTTTCTTTCACTAGAGAGAGAAAAGGCAGAGTGATGTCATCCTACTGAGTCACATGATATGCAATTCAAACAAATCACCTCCTTCTGAGCACACAGAGCTGAAGAGCTGGATGCAGGAGGTATGAAATGAGATCATGGCAAAACCCCTTTAACCTCAACTCCAACTAGTAAACTGAACTCTCAGAATTGCACTGCTTTGCATGGCAGGCCCTTATATGTCTGAATCCCCTTCTTCCTCCTACCCAGGGTCCCCCAGCAGTCTCCTCATTGGCTGAGTCCATTGGATCATGGGAACAAAAGGGTTTGACCTTTATTAGAGCAGCCTTTGAAGATACTCAACTGTGGTACTGCCTCCCAAGGCGTTCAACGTGAGAGAGAAAACAGGGGGTGGGCACAAAAACTGAGATTGGGAAGAAAGATAGAGAAAGCACATCAAAGGATCCAGGGGCTTCTAATTTTACAAGACAATTTAAAACTGCTTTCAACCAGAAAGTGTTGTTGCTTGGCTCCAGAGAAGGGAGACTACATACAGGAAAAGCACAAATTTGCACAGTGAGCAACACTGAAATGAACAAAGACAACCCTTTTAATGACATGGTGTTCACTTTAAAAAAGAAAAAAGTTACTACCATAAAGCTACAGCATGGTAATAGGATGTAAACATACTAACTTACCTATGTTATAATTTTTTTTTTCCTTTTTGGAAAACCCTTTCAAGAAGGAAAAAAATAGCTTTGGAAAAACTGATGGACGATTTCCCAAGGGTGTTATCAGCCCTCAAAAGATGTTCCAAAAACTGATAATGGGTAAGAATGAAGTGTGTCTTGTCACAGTTAGGTTGGGTTCACAACACATTTCTGCATCATGTTGAGAGATTGATCTTGTTGTTTTCTTTTTCAAATATACACCTTAAAAACAAGACACAAAATCAATGTGAGCTACTTTTTTCTGATCTGCTGCAGAACTGAGCCTAATAACTTTCTGTGATCTTCCTGAATCTTTACGTTTATGCAGTTTGAGGATAGTGTTGAGTCCATGGGATCATGTGAAGGGGTTTGACTTTTTTTAGGGCAGTCTTTGAATCAACACTCTTTTAGTACCTGCCTTCCAAGGCTGTGAACATAAGTAAAAAACAGGGGGTGTGCACAGAAACAGAGGTTGGGAGGGAAGAAGTTCCACGGGCTTGTAGTTTTCAGGGGAAATTTTTAAAAACCGCTTTCAAAAGGAAAATGCTGTGCTTGGTTTTTGAAAGGGAGATACATACAGGAAAAAAACCCCATTTTCAGAGTGAACATGACAGAAAAATGAACAATGTCTGATGCAAGCCACTTCAGTTTTTTTGTTCCCTAGAAAACCCAATTAATGATACTGTGTTCTATTTTAGAAGATAAAGGTTACTACCATAAAACTACGGCATGATAACAGGATGTAAACATACTAACTTACCTTATGATCGTGATCGTAAATTATGTTACGATTTTATATTTTTTTAACGAAAACTTTCAAGAAGGAAATATGTAGTAATGGAGTAACTGATAGTCGCCCTTTTGGTGTTATCTGCCTAAGCGTGTTCCCAAAAAAAAATTTTTGGATAAGAATGAAGTCTGTTTTGTCTCAATGAGGCGGAGTTCACAACATGTTTCTGCATCATGTTGAAAGATTGTTTTTTTTTGTTTGCTTTTTCAAATTTAAAAAAAAAAAAAAAAAACGGCACAAAACCCAAAGAAGTTATTTTTTGATTGCTGAGCTGAGCCCAATAATTTTCTGTGGTTTCCTAAAGTTTTTGCAGCAGTTTGTGTTTGGGTTAAGCTTTGAAGCCACACCACTATAGTATCTGCCTCCCAAGAGCACAGGCACGAAGTTCCTTTAGTCCCAGATGATGGTCAGCCATTAAGTAAGTAATTAGGCGCTGGTGCTTTAAATCTAAGTAAGGTGTACACGTGTGCCGGTCACAGCCAGGAGACAGGAGTGGAGCAGAAGCGTGCACACTGGCAGGGGGTTCAGAGTGGAGAGCACAGATATAAGCATGGCCGCGGTTCTGAGCGGCATGCATATTGATAGTACTCCTCCTCCCTCCTTAAACTGCCACTTCTTTCGAGCCTGCTGAATTCTTCGAATAGTAATGGAAACACAAATGCCTTCTTCCAGCCTGCTAACATAACATAGAGGGTCCACAGCAGAGACAACAGAAGTAATCAGCAAGAGGAGAGCTGAGTGGGGTTGCAACAGAAGGAGAGGCTTGAGGCAGCGAGTATGGCATTGCTGGGCCCACTCATTTTTCAGTCCAATGCTGAAGCATGCAGCTGCAACCACGGGATATCCAGGAGAACTGAAGCAGAGAAATAAGAGAGGATGTAGAACGAAATTTTCTACTTGTTGGACCTCCCAACCTGTAGAGTCAGCGTTTTGATGTGGTACACAACAGCTTCTTTCAGAATTTCCCAATTGATGGAGGAGAAATGCAGTGGCCTTTCTAGATTGAGCAAAGGCAGACGGTATTTGGAAACCATGGATGGTGGAATTAAGTTTCCAGTGGAACCAGAATCCAGGACAGCAGACTTGAAAACTCAGGCCAGAAATGGAACTGAAAGTGACCCGTGTGGACAGGCATAGAACGGATGCAACTTCACCCACTGTCATCTCATCCACAAGACCTAGACGCGGGGGCTTTCGGGCACAGTAGGGCGAACTGGCAGTTCTTCAGGAAATGCTTGGTTCTGCCACAGTATAGGCACAAGATCAGACTGTGTTGGGGTCGTTTTCCTTAAAATAATAAACCCTGTCCACCTAAATAGGTTCTCTTAGGAAACAGGGGGGTTTTTGGGGTAAAAGGAGACCTGAGAAGACAGGTGAAGTCGGGGGAAGATGAAAGGTGGGAAAGGGATGCAGATGCGGGGTGAAGCTCTATTCCCCTTTTTCTGAAAATGATTCAATTCTGGTGGTAGAGCCATGGGGTCTCCAGTTAGAGGGTTTAGATCGGCCAGTAGCTCACCCCTTGTTCGCCCAGAGGGGCCTTACGAGTTTGCCGCCAAAGGAACTCTTTTTCCCGGGAAAGCTCAGAGGCCTTTGTGTGGAACTAAAATGAGGTAAAGATTGTCTTTCCCAAAAGGGCTGACCCAAGACCAAGCTTACCTGTGAGTGGGCTGACCATGAAGGCCCCCTTGGTTGTTGATGGGAATGAGGGCCCCGGGACTTCAAGATGGTGGTGCACTGGGAAGCTCAGGGGCCCGTGTGGGGAAACTGAATGGAATTTGCCCCGTGGAATGTCTTGTCTAAAGTCCCCAGGTTTAAAAAATTTAGGGAAAAAAAACTTAAAAAATTCCCTGTAGATCCCTGTAATGGATCCCTTCGCTCATAGAGGGGAGAGGCTAAGGCCAAAGCTTCATCTGAGAGTAGTCTAATAATGAGGACCTCCTTGGCGCGATCCAACAGGATCTGATGTGCCATGACCTCAAAATGGATGGTGCACTGATTGAGAAACCTTCGACATGCTTGGAGGTCTCCATGGTAATAAGATGGCAGTGGCAGATCCAGACTGGGACTGGCAATGCCAACAGAAGGCATTTGAAAAAGTTGTTCTGATGGGGTTTTTTGACAAGATATACTGCTTCGGTGTGGATATTGGTAGAGGTGATGTTGGGTCCTGGTTAGTTTGTTGTCAAAATAAGGGGTGGTAAATGCGGTGGTTAGGTTTCCTATGAGAGTTGGTGCAGTCCACACCACGCAGCAGAGTCTAAGGAGCCCATGGTATCCACCAGACCCTCTCACAAGGTAGGATGGACTTGACTGTGGGGAACTCCCAGGTCGCTACCCGCGAAATGGCCACTCGCAGTGACAGCCGAGATGCCAGGCGTGAAACTGCAGGAGTAGGTAGAGGTGGCAGTTCCAAACAGGTATAACCGATGATGAGTAAGTAGCAACAAGCAGGTAGCTGATAGACTGTATGGTACAGTCGATAGCCAGGTTTCCCGGGCAGGCAACAGAAGTTTAAAAGTAACCCAGGGGGAAAACAAACAGGAAGGGTAAAAGAAGGAACATTTAACAACTGACCCCCGAGCACAGTAAAAGGAAGTTTTCGTCCAGGGGCGTCGCTAGGAAGTTTTATCCGGGGCAAAAAGCCTCGGATAAAACTGCCTGTGTCCCAAACCTTGCTGGCCTCCAGGTTGCTGCTGTGGACCTGGAGCACTGAGCCCCTCCGAACTTATTGGGGTTCAGTGGCAACATACGTATAGGGTTTTTCCAGGGCGAGGCGAGGGGGTCCCTGCTTGCGGAGTATTGGCCGTCCACTGGGACAAATGTATGTGGTCCTCGGGGTGCACATACAGTAGGGGCTTTGCGGAGAGAGATTCCCTCCGCAGAGTACTTGGGGCAACAAGAGGCCCCCGATACACGATAGGCGGGGTGAAAGTATAATGCTGCCCGGTGCCCGATGAAGACACCCCCTGTGAAGGAAGAGGGGAGTTTTTGGGGGGGGGGGGAAGGGTGTATTGTTTGTTTTTATTTGCCCTATATACCTGCCAAAACCTTTTTGAGGACCTATAACCGCCTATACCCGGGTGGGAGCCCTAGATACCTCCTTTTCATGGGGAGAATATAACCTGCCTTTCCGTGCTTGGGGGGCCCCCTATATTGTATCCTGTGTCGGAGTCCATATACCTGCCCTTTACTTGTAATGGGAGCCCTTATACCTGCCCATAAATGTTTGGGAACCTATAACCTGCCTTACTTGTTTCTGGAGCCCCCTATACCCGCCTAACCCGTTGTGGGGGACCTTAACCCCGCATACCTGTATTTGGGAGCTTATATACCCGCGTAACCCTTTCTGGAGATTATAACTTGCCTATACCCGTGTGGGGGCCTTAAAACCCGTATACCGTGTGGAGCCCCATATACCCCCCTATACCGTGCGGGGAGCCTATATACCGCCTTACCTGTGCTGGAGCCTAAACCGCCTTTTTCCCGTTTGGGGCCCTTTATTTCCTGCCTATACCTGTCTGGGGGGCCCTTATACCTGTCTATACCTGTGCTGGGGGGCCTATAACTGTATACCCGTGCTGGGGGCCCCACATACCCGCTATACCGTGTGGGGACCCTATTAAAAAAGCTTTACACCTGTGTGACAGCCCCATAACCCCGCCTATACCCGTCTGGGGCCCTTTTTACTACCTTACCCGTGCGGGGACCTTTACTGCCTTACATGTGTGGGGGCCTTTGATTGCCTATACCTGTGTGGGGGCCCATTTCCTTCCCCTTTTTTGTGCTGGGATCCTATAAACTGCCTATACATGTGTGGAAAGGGCCCCCAAAACCCCGTTTACTGTGTGGGGGCCCTTATACCCGCCTAGATGGTGGGGGCCCTTATACCCCTTTACCTGTCTGGGAGCCCTTTTATATTACCTTCCTGTGCTGGGGACCTTAACCCGCCTATAATGTGCTGGGGGCCTTTTTTGTTTGCCCCTATACCCGTGCTGGGGCCCATTACCCCGCCTTTTTCCCGGGGTGGGAGCCCTATATACCCGCGATACCCGTGCTGGGACCCCATTACCCCTTACTGTGGTGGGGCCTATTTTCTGCCATAATGTGATGGGGCCCCTTTTATGTTATCCCGTGTAGGGGCCCCTTTTTACCCCGCTATTCCCGTGCTGGGGCCTATTACCTGTATACGTGCTGGAGGCTTTATACCTCCATTCGTGCTGGGGGCCATATTTAAAACCCACCTATACAGTGTGGGGGCCCCATATACCTGTCTATACTGTGCTGGGCCCTATAAGTGCTTCACCTGTGGGGGCCCTTTTTTTTTTGCCCTTTTTACAATGTGGGGGGCCCTTTTAACCCAAAAAAAATTTTCCCCCCCTTACCTCCCTACCCTTGCGGGGGGACTTTATCCTGCCATACTGTGCTGGGGGCCCCATATACCTGCCTATACTGTGCTGGGGGGCCCTATATACTGCCTATAAAGTGTGGGGGCCCTATTTTTACCGCCTTGCATGTGTGGGGGGGCCCTTATTTACCTGCCTATCAGTGCGGGGGGTTTTTTATTCCTGCCTTACCTGTGGTGGGGTCCCTTTATATGCCCCATACATGTGGTGGGGCCCCCTTATACTGCCTATCGGTGTGGCCCCCATTTACCCCCCTATTTAGTGCTGGGGGCCCTATATCCTACCTTTTCAGTGCTGGGGGGCCCCAAACCCGCCATACCGTGCTGGGGGCCCTATTACCTGCCCATACCCGTGTGGGGGCCCAAAAATTCCTGCCCATCCTGTGTCGGGCCCCTTTTTACCTGCCCTTTCAGTGTGGGCCCTATTCCTCCTTTCAGTGTGGGGGGCCCCATATACCTGCCTTTTCAGTGCTGGGGCCTATATACCTACCTATTCAATGCTGGGGGCCCTATATACCCGCCCTTTTACCTGTGCTGGGGGGGCCATATGCCCGCCATCATGTGTGGGGGCCCTTTTTACCTACCTTCAGTGGGGGGCCCTATTTTGTCTATACCTGTGCTGAGGCCCTATATACGTGCTTACCTGTGCTGGGGCCCTATTTTTGCCCTTTTTCAAATGCTGGGGGCCCCATTACCCCGCCAATACAGGTGGAGGCCCCTTTTACCGCCTAACCTGTGTGGGGGCATTTACCTGTATACCCGTGCTGGGGGCCTATTACCCGATTACATGTGTGGGGGCCCTATATACCTGCCTATACATGTTGGGGCCCCATATACCCGCTATGCTGTGGGGGGGGCCTTATATACCCGCCCTTTCATGTGTGGGGGCCTTTTTACCGCCCTTTTTGTGGTGGGGGCCCTTTTACCCGCCTATACCTGTGGTTTTTGGTCCCCTTTTTACCCGCTATACAGTGGTGGGGCCAAAACACTGCCCAATTCAGTGCTGGAGGCCCTAATTTCCCGCCTACACCTGTGCTGGGGGCACTTATACCCGCTATACCTGTGCTGGGGGCCCCATATACTGCCTATAATGTGCTGGGGGCCCTATTACCGCCTATACATGTGCTGGAGCCTATATCCCCCTATGTGGGGGGGCCTATATACCTCCCATACAGTGTGGGGGGGGCCCCAAAACCCGCTTTACCCGTGCTGGGGGCCCTATTACCTGCCATACCCGTGCTGGGGGCCCCTTTTTCCCCGGGCCTATACCTGTGCTGGGGGCCTTATACCTGTTACAGTGTGGGCCCCATAGACCTAAATTCAAGCTGGGGGCCCTATTATACCTATTCAGTGTGGGGGCCCTATTTTACACTTTTCAGTTGGGGGCCCAAAACCTGTTTCCCGTGCTGGGGGCCCTATTGCCTGCCTATAATGGCTGGGGCCCTTTTAATGCCCCTTTCATGTGTTGGGGGGCCCTTTATCTGTTTTTCCCGTGCTGTGGACCTATAACTTGCTATACCCGTGCTGGGGGCCCTTTATATTGCCCCAACCTTGTGGGGGCCCTATATAGCTCCTTACTGTGGGGGTGGGCCTATATACCGCTATACAGTGTGGGGATTTTTACTGCTATACAGTTCGGAGGCCCCATATCCTACTATACTGTGTAGGCCCTATACACCCCGAATACCGTGTGGGGGCCCCCATATCCTGCCTATACTGTGCTGGGGGCCATATATGCATGCTGTGTGGGGGGCCCTTTTCGTGCCCCTTTTTCAGTGCTGGGGGCACTATATTTGCCTTAAAGGTGGGGACCTATATACCTACCCAGATGTGTGGGTGCCTTTTTCTACCTTACAATGCTGGGCCCTATATGTCTGTCTTACCTGTGTGGGAGCCTAATACCCGCCTATACGTGTGGAGGCCTTTTCCTACCCTTTTTGTGCTGGGGGCCTATATACTACCTATCAGTGCTGGGGGCCTATAACCCGTCTATACCTGTGCTGAGGCCCTATAAAAGTGCCCCAAATGTCTGGGGCCCCCATATATGTATATTTTCATGTGTGGGGGGCCCCATATACCGCTTTACAGTGTGGAGGCCCTATATAAAACCACCAATAGTGCTGGAGGCCAAAAATACACCTTAAGTGTTGGGGGCCCTTTTTACCGCCTACCCTGTGTGGGGGCACTTATACCTGCTATACCCGTGCTGGGGGCCCTATATACTGCCTATACTTTTTGCTGGGGGCCCCATATACCCCGCCTATACATTTGGCTGGGAGCCCTTATATTGTCTATACCCGTGCTGTGGACCTATAACTTGGGTTTTATGTGGGGGGCCTTTTTTCCCCCCCAACCTTTTCTGGGGGCCTATTTTTGTGCCATACCTGTGCGGGGGGCCCCCTATACGCCCATACTGTGCTGGGGGCCCTATTACCCTCCTTAAAGTGTGGGCTTTACGCTTTTAAAAGTTCGGAGGGCCCCATATACCTGCCTATACCTGTGTGGGGGCCCTATATCCCGCATACCCGTGCTGGGGGGCCCTAATTTCCCGCCTAACCTGTGCTGGGGGGGCCCTTTTACCCGCCTATACCTGTGCTCGGGGCCCCTTTTAACCCGCCTAACCCGTCTCGGGGCCCTATTTACCCGCTTGATTCGGGGGGGAACCTATATACGTGTATACTGTGGGGGGACTATTTTTCTTGCCCTTTAAAATTTCTGGGGGGGCCCATATACTACCCAGATGTGTTGGGTGCCCCATATTCTCCTATACAATGCTAGGGCCTATTGTCTGTCTATACCTGTGTGGGGGCCTATATACTGCCTTCCTGTGCTGGGGGCCCTAATACCCGCTATGCAGTGGGGGGCCCCATAAACGTGCTTACATGTGCTGGGGGGCCCTATATTGCTATGCATGTGCGGGGGCCCTATAACATGCCCAAAATTTGTGTGGGGGCCCTAATATCTGCTATGATGTGCCCCATTTTGCCTTAATGTGCTGGGGGCCCTTATATTCTATGAATGTGCGGGGGGCCCTATTTAGTGTTATACATGTGCTGGGGCCCTATATACCCGCAATACATGCGGAGGCCCCATATACCTACCTATTCAGTGTGGGGGGCCCTATTACCTACTTACAGTGCTGGGGGCCCCATATACCCGTTATACCCGTGCTGGGCCCTTTTTTCTGCTACACCTGGTGGGGGCCCATTATGTGCCCATAAAGGTGGGGGGCCCATATACCCCCTATAAGTGTGGAGGCCCTATATCCACCTTTTAGTGCTGGAGGCCATATTAATAATGCCCCAAATCCCGTTTTTGGCGGGGGGTCCCTATTTTGGGGTCCCCCCCGCCTCCCGGGGGAGTTGGCACCCCCTTTTCCCGCCGCCTGCAGGGGGGGGGGGTCCTTTAATTACCCGCGGCGCAAGAGGCTTGGTGCGTACTCTTGCGCCCCCGGACCGCTCCCAAGGCGGGTTTTAAACGGCCGCACGGCCCCCTCACCCCCCCGCGGTCCACTGTGGGGGGGGAGGAGGAGGGACGCTCCCCCCTGCCTCCTCTCCCCGTTGTCCGGCGCCGGTGTGTGCGCCGTACATACAGTTCGCGGCGCAAGGGGAAGTGACGCGCGGGTGCAGGGGAGTGCCGCGGCTGCTCTCACTTCCCCCCCGCCCGTGAGGAGATCGGGCAGGAGGGGGGGGCCGCGTGCAGGGCCCCGGAAAAAAGTGGATTTTATTATTTTATTTTTATTAGCTTTAGGGGGCTCTACCTGGCAACTACCTGGCAACAATGGGGGCATCACCTGGCAACAGAGGGGGCACTACCTGGCTAACAGAGGGGGCACTACCTGGCTAACAGAGGGGGCACTACCTGGCAACAAAGGGGGCACTACCTGGCAACAGATGGGGGCACTACCTGGCTAACAGATGGGGGCACTACCTGGCTAACAGATGGGGGCACTACCTGGCTAAAAGATGGGGGCACTACCTGGCTAAAAGATGGGGGCACTACCTGGCAAACAATGGGGGCACTACCTGGCAACAATGGGGGGCACTACCTGGCAACAATGGGGGCACTACCTGGCTAACAGATGGGGGCACTACCTGGCTAAAAGATGGGGGCACTACCTGGCTAAAAGATGGGGGCACTACCTGGCTAAAAGATGGGGGCACTACCTGGCAACAATGGGGGCACTACCTGGCTAACAATGGGGGCACTACCTGGCTAACAATGGGGGCACTACTTGGCTAACAATGGGGGCACCTACCTGGCTAACAAAGGGGGGCACCTACCTGGCTAACAAAGGGGGGCATCTACCTGGCTACAAATTTGGCTCTACCTGGCTACAGAGGGGGCATCTACTTGGCTACAAGGGGCATCTACCAGCCTGTAAGGGGCACTACCTGGTTATGGGGGGCTACTACCTGGCTATAAGGGCATCTACCTGGCTTTCTTCCAAAGCCGTTATGCAGTTAGGTGGAGTGGGTGTGGCTTTTTGAAGGGGCGTGGCATACCGACAAGATGGGCGTGTCCATGCAAATTTTTGCCGCGGCGCGCGTAGCGCGCCGCCCACTAGAGTCTCCTGCTTTTTCACTTTCAAAAGTTGGCAACTATGCCTATATACCTGCCTATACAGTGCTGGAGGCCCTATATACCTACCAATTCAGTGCTGGGGGCCATATATACCTACCTATACAGTGTTGGGGGCCCTATATACCTGCCTACACCTGTGCTGGGGGCACTATATACCTGCCTATACCTGTGCTGGGGGCCCTATATACCTGCCTATACATGTGCTGGGGGCCCTATATACCTGCCTATACATGTGCTGGGAGCCCTATATACCTGCCTATACCTGTGGTGGGGGCCTTATATACCTGCCTATACCTGTGGTGGGGTCCCTTTATACCTGCCTATACATGTGGTGGGGCCCTATATACCTGCCTATACAGTGCTGTAGGCCCTATATACCTACCTATTCAGTGCTGGGGGCCATATATACCTACCTATACAGTGCTGGGGGCCCTATATACCTGCCTATACCTGTGCTGGGGGCCCTATATACCTGCCTATACCTGTGCTGGAGGCCCTATATACCTACCTATACAGTGCTGGGGGCCCTATATACCTGTCTATACCTGTGCTGGGGGCCCTATATACGTGCTTACACCTGTGCTGGGGCCCTATATACCTGCCTATACCTGTGCTGGGGGCCCTATATACCTGCCTATACCTGTGCTGGGGGCCCTATATACGTGCCTATACATGTGCTGGGGGCACTATATACTTGCCTATAAAGTGCTGGAGGACCTATATACCTACCTAGATAGTGTTGGGTGCCCTATATTCCTACCTATACAATGCTAGAGCCCTATATGTCTGTCTATACCTGTGCTGGGGGCCCTATATACCTGCCTATACCTGTGCTGGGGGCCCTATATACCTGCCTATGCATGTGCGGGGGCCCTATATACGTGCCTATACATGTGCTGGGGGCCCTATATTTCTGCCTATACATGTGCTGGGGGCCCTATATTTCTGTCTATACCTGTGCCTTATGTACCTGCCTATACCTGTGCTGGGGACCTTATATACCTGCCTATACATGTGCGGGGTGCCCTATATACCTGCCTATACATGTGCCGGGGGCCATATATACCTGCCTATAGCTGTGTTGGGAGCCCTATATTTCTGTCTATACCTGTGCTGGGGACCTATAACCTGCCTATACCTGTGCCTTATGTACCTGCCTATACCTGTGCTGGGGAACTTATATACCTGCCTATACCTGTGCCGGGGGCCCTTTATACCTGCCTATACATGTGCCGGGGGCCATATATACCTGCCTATAGCTGTGTTGGGAGCCCTATATTTCTGTCTATACCTGTGCTGGGGACCTATAACCTGCCTATACCTGTGCCTTATGTACCTGCCTATACCTGTGCTGGGGACCTTATATACCTGTGGGCCCTATATACCTGCCTATACCTGTGCTGGGGGCCTTATATACCTGCCTATACCTGTGCTGGGGACCTTATATACCTGCCTATACATGTGCCGGGGGCCCTATATACCTGCCTATACATGTGCCGGGGGCCCTATATACCTGCCTATACATGTGCCGGGGGCCCTATATACCTGCCTATACATGTGCCGGGGGCCCTATATACCTGCCTATACATGTGCTGGGGGCCCTATATACCTGCCTATACATGTGCTTGGGGCCCTATATACCTGCCAAGTTTCAGTGCTGGGAGCCCTATATACCTGCCTATACAGTGCTGGGAGCCCTATATACCTACCTATACAGTGCTGGGGGCCCTATTTACCTACCTATACATGTGCTGCGGGACCTATATACCTACCTATACAGTGTTGGGGGCCCTATATACCTACCTATACAGTGCTTGGGACCTATAAATTAACTATATAGTGCTAGAGGACCAATGACCTAACTATAAACTACATATATACGTGCTGGGGGACCTATAAGCTTCCTATCTGTACTTGGGCCCTTTTACCTATCTATACTGGGGGCCATATTATCTCTCTATATATACTGGGGACTCTAATATCTCTATATACTGGGAGCCCTATTATGTATCTATACACTAGGGGCCCTAATAGGTAGCTAATAGGGCCCCTAATATACAGATATCTACATATTAGGGGCCCTATTACCTATCTATATACTGGGAGCCCTATTATCTATATACTGACTGGGGAACCCTATTTCATATCTACAGACTGGGGGAACCTATAATCTATATATCTGCCTACTGGGGTACATATAACCTTTATACATACCTACTTGGGGACATATAACCTATATACCTACCTACTGGGAGGGGGTCTATAAACCTACCTAATGGGGTCTTATAAAGGAATTCTGGGTGACTCCCCATCCCCCACAGCAGACACCTGACTTTTCTATCCTACCCCCAGTAGGTAGATAGGTATATATGTACTGGAAAAGTGAGGTTTCTGAATGTTTGTGTGGTAAATTCTGCAGAGACGGGTCGTGGCTGGGAGAAGTTGTCATGGCGGTCTGGGTCGGATGGAGAATAAAAAGTAAAGTGAACGACTCCGATCAGAAAAAACGTCTCCTGTATGTCACTAAATGTAACTGCAGTGTAATCGCTTATATTTCTGCAGAGCCTACATACAACTGTATGGCGGTAATATACGTCTTCAGAGCCTGTGTACAACTGATGTGGTCACATGTGGTGGTCGTGTTTGGTCAGGGTCTGGCAGTATTATTTTCGCCTCAAGTAGTAATAGTTTTGGCTATTGGTTTTGTAGGCATTTTTGTTTTGTAACAATCATTCGTCTGGTATATTTGCTCCATGTATCGGTGTATTATTTGGTGACTTATTTGTAAGGTATTACACTGTCATACATAGGTGAGCAATTTGGTAAAGCAAATTTGTTAGTGTTGACTTTGATTGTACAGTGACTGAGTTGATGGACTTGATCTATGTTAAATATACAGAAAATTAGTGACAAGAACATAAGTTTTTTCTCTATAAAAATACATGCCGCAGCTCAAAATGTGGCGTGAAAAATGCCATGTGAACGCAGCTCTTCTGAGCAAAGCACAAAGGGCCCAGGCCCCGAATGTTTTAGGACCTTAGCAACGCCCCTGCTTCAGTCCCAGGTGGTGTTCGGCCATTGAATAGGTAATTAGGCACTGGCCCTTTAAATCTCAGAGAGACAGCGCCTGTGCGCCGTAAGGAAGGTGGACGCACACTGGTCACAGTCAGGAGATGGGAGCAGAGCAGGAGCGTGGAGAGGTGAGCAGAGCCTGGCAGGGGATCAGAGCGGAGGAGGCCAACACGAGCACGCCTGCAGCCTTAACGGTGGCATGTATTTTGACAGTGTGATGTATAGTTTTATATGATCTGAAGCACAGAAAAAAGCTAAAACAGAAAGTGAAAGTACTGATTACTCTGCTCACATGCAGTGAGTACTCTGAACACACACTGATGCAAGGAAAGCTGTCAATCTTTTACCCCTTAAGGTCTAAGCTGTTTTGGACTTAAGGACCAAGCCCTATTTTTCAAATCTGCCATGTGTCACTTTTATTGAGAATAACTTTTTAATGCTTTTACCTATGTGATTTTGAGACTGTTTTCTCATGATACAATGTGCTTTAAAGGGGTTGTCTCACTACAAAGATTAGTTTTCAACATTAAGGGGGACATGTCTGAAAACTGTCTTGGTCTAAGACTTTTCTTGTTGCCCATCGCAACCAATGAGCATTCCCCTTTCATTTCATATAGTGCTCTGAAGAAATGAAAGGGGAACCTTTCCCCCTAAATGAAGACATTTTCCAAATATATTGCTTTGTTAATTTTTTTTGTTAAGGAGCTACAAATTATTTTATCACCTTCTGTGCTCTCTCTGGTTCCCAAGTGACCGACCTGTGTACTTCTTCTCCCCTGCTGTTTGTTCTATCTGATAGCAGGGAGTGATGTCATCAGACAGGTCTCAGCACAGAACTGCTGAGAGCTTGTGTGTTATCTGATCTTTCAATCAAAAGACACTAATTACTACTGTTTACTTTAGCTCAGAAGCTTCTCTGGACCTGTAAGCAGGAGATTTATCTAATCTAGACTAATAAACAAAGAAGTCTGAATACAAGGAGCTCATATGCTAATTACAGACCGCTTGACCAGGAAGTAACAGAGCAAAGCAGCATTATTTCATTCATGCATCCTATGAAACTGTGAGATGAGACAACCCCTTTAAGTTGGCAACTAATTTTGGTTGATACAATCCTTTTTTTGTGAAAAATATCAAAATGTTGTGAACATTTTGAAAATAATTGCCATTTTCAAAGTTTGGAAATTTCTTCATGTAAGACAGATAGTCATACCAAACAAAATAGTAAATAATTAACATTTACCATATGTCTACTTTATGTTGGCATAATTTTTAAAACTTCCTTTTATTTTTTGAGGACATTATGCGGCTTTTAAATTTAGTACCAAATTATAACATTTTCAAGCAAATTTGCAACACCGATTAAATTTATAGAGCATCCCAGTTCTAACCTGGTTTTGAGGGACCTGTATGTTAGACACCCCCCATAAATGACTTCATTTAAGAAACTGCACTCCTCAAGGTATTCAAAACAACACTTAGAAAAGTTTGTTAACCCTTTAGGTGTTTCACATAAATTAAAGCAAAGAGGTGAAGCTTCAAAATTATTATTTTTTTGCAAATTTTAATACATTGCTTACTGGAGCACAGTAAAAATAAACCGAGAGAATCAAATCAATATTGATTCCCCCGATTCTTCATTTTTAGAGATATCTCATATGTGGCCCTAGTGCACTATTTGACTAAATCACAAGCCTCAGAATAGGAGGAGCACCTTCTGGACTTTGAGGTCACATTTTCATTAGGACTTTTTTTAGGCACCATTCCAGGTTTGTGGACACCCTAATGTGCTAAAACAGAATAAACACCCCTAATAAGACCTCATTTAAAAACTACATCCCTAAGGGTGCTTTTTCGGAGCGTTTTTTATGCTTTTTTTTTTGCAGAAATACAAAACAATTAACGCTGTGCATTTCTGCAAAAAAAGGATATAAACGCACCAAATAAATGTTTCAAAAATGCACTAAAAACGTTCCTTGTGAAAGCACCCTTAAGTAGTATATACAGGGATGTAGTGAATATATTTACCCCACACGTGTTTCACATTATTTTTTTAGCCTTGGGCCATGAAAAATAAACAAATTACATTTTTCCTAATTATATACAGGTTTAGTACAAAATGTTTTATTTTCACAAAGAATGTTGGTAAAAAGGTGAAGACTAAGGCTAGCCACTTGGGAATTTTTTTTTTATTATTCTCTGGTCAACCCCTTTAATAATGTAAGGTGGAAGAGGCACCAAAGTTGTAGGAGTGTGGTGTAATAGTAAGATCATCTACCAGTAGTGTGCTAAGATCAGTAATGCGCCAGCAGAGAAGAACCACAAAGACACAGCAGTTTTAGGTCTAGTAGGCTTTATTCACGGTACTAACAGAACAGGCAACTCTTTACAACACAGGAGGAGAAACTTCTCATTTCTTTTTCCACTTCCTGTAATTACCTTTTCAGCAATCACCTTGCAACTAGTGTTGAGCGAACCGTTTGAGAAAAGGTTTGTTCGACTCGAACTTTAAGTTTTTTCCTAACTCGAGCAGAACCGAGCTTTTTACGGTAGTTCGAGCAAAGTTCGCGTTCGACAAATGCATTCACCATTTCATACTTTCACTTTGCCTCATCCTGTACTTTTGGCGCCGTCCAATCAGTGCAGACAATATTGAAGTGTCCAAAAACTTCACCAGTGAGTGTGTAGGATCTCATTGGCTGCTGAAATCACATGACCCTGTTCTATCTATTACACTGTATTTCCTGTTGAACGCCATTTCGCCTTTAGTCTCTGTACTGAACACACTGCTCTCTGTGTCTGCATGCTCCAATGCATGCAGGCACCCCATTTCACAGCGATTTTGTAAAGGAAAAGCTGCTAGTTAGATTAGTTGGGGGGGCGGTAAACTAAGGGAATTATACACAGGAAAAGTTTGGGAGTTTTAAATTGCTGCCTGTATCTTTCACATCTTCAGTCTGAGTGCCCAATAGTGCCTGTCTGCTGTTTTGGGGGTACAGCCAGTGGAGAAGACATGGTTAGCACCGTTGCAAATCATAGGAGGAATGCTCAAGGTCTTAGCTCACACTTCCAGCATTCGCACCCTGCTTCGGCACAACTGGCAGCATTGCAGAATTGGGGGTACAGCCAGTGGAGAAGACATGGTTAGCACCGTTGCAAATCGTAGGAGGAAGGCTCGAGGTCTTAGCTCACACTTCCGGCATTCGCACCCTGCTTCGGCACAACTGGCAGCATTGCAGCGTGATCTGGCAAATAGCCGCAGCAGCAGCAGAAGGCAGTGTGGCAGAAGCCTACTGGGTGATATTTTTCACTCGTTCGTTACCACATCACTAACACCTGCAAGCAGGGCTGGACTGGGACCAAAAATCAGCCCTGGCACACAAACCTCACCAGCCCTCATGAAAAAACACCCCCATAGCAGAACAATGTGTCGTGATGGATTCTGCTTTACTTTATAACACCTTTTAAATATGTAAAACTCACTAATATTACATAAGAAACCAGCAAAAGATAGATTAGAAATTAAACACCTAATCACATGGTTAAGGACTGGGGGCACACTTGCTCTTTTAGCCAAGACAAATGTAGGTGTCAGGGCTAAGCTGTGCTCAGACTGCAGACAGGCTGCAACAGCTGATGTGCGCTCCCTCCCTGATACACATGCTGCTGACAGCTCTGTGAGTGACAGACTCCCAGCCACTCCTGACAGGGAGCGAGTGCACCAGCCAATGGGAGGACCCGGAGGCCGCTCCAATCAGCTGCAGGGGCGGTATCCAGGAATCCCATTTTGTGCTTCGCTTCTGTTTGGCTTTTGACCTCGGCTTGTTTACGTTTATCCCTCTGGTTCTGATTTGTGGCTTTGGCGTTCCTATTTGATATTTACCCGGACTGTCTGACTATTCTTCCTTCTGACGGCCCCATCACTTTAGCAGCGCAGGGACTGTCGCCCAGTTGCCGTCTGCCGCCTAGGGCAGCACGTCAAGTAGGCAGGGACAGTGGGCTGGGTTCCAGTTAGGGCTCACTGCACCTCTCTTGACGTGACATTATCACAGGCCGAAACCGTTACTGCTCTACCCTCACTATGGACCCCATGACAGCTCTGGTAGAGCAGATGCAGGGGCTAACCCAGCTAGTCCAGGATCTGGCGCTGAGGGTAGAACAACAGGAGGCTACCCCAAGTCAGAGGGTCCCTGCATTACCTTCCCCTCCTGTGGAACCCCCTATCCAGTTGCCTGACAGGTTTGCAGGTAACAGGAGGGCCTTTGTGGCTTTTAGAGAGGGTTGTTGCCTGTATTTCAGGCTCCGCCCACTTACCTCAGGGAATGAGGAACAAAGGGTGGGAATTGTTATGTCCTTACTGCAGGGTCCCCCCCAGGAGTGGGCATTTTCGTTACCGCATGACTCACCTGAACTGTCTTCTGTGGACAGGTTCTTTGCCGCTTTAGGGGTACTCTTTAATGACCCAGATAGGGAAGCTGTGGCTGAGGCTCAGCTGACCACCTTGAGGCAGGGTGAGAAGACTGTGGAGGAGTTTTGCTCCGAATTTTGTCGCTGGTGCGTTCCGTCTGGGTGGAACGACGCAGCTCTCAGATGCCAGTTTAGATTAGGGTTAGCTGCCCATGTGAAGGATTTATGGGTGGCTTACCCTACCCCTGGTACTTTAGATGAGGCCATGGCACTGGCCGTTCGTCTGGACAGACGTTTTAGGGAGAGACGGCAAGAAAAGGTTCCCCCCCCCCCCCGGTGGTCCACACCATGGTCACCCCTAGACCCGTTGTTTCCGACGTAAACCCAGAGGGGCCCATGCAAGCAGGGTTTTTTTCTGTCACTGCGGCTAGTGACCGTAGGAATACTCGTTGCATCCAGGGGTTGTGCTTCTACTGTGGAGAAGATGGACACAGAATTCGGGAATGCTCCAAATGGAAGACCAGGTCAGAAAAACTCCAACGCCTAGGTGGTCAGCAGGAGGATCACCTAAGCGAGCAGGTATTTCCTATTGTATCTAATAAGTTGCTGCTACCAGTTAAGATTTCATACTTGTCGCTGTCCGGTTCTGGGAGTGCGTTTGTGGATTCTGGATCAGCTTCTAATTTTGTTAATGCGTCTTTCGCCAAACGTCTGGGCCTACCTTGTAGACCGCTATCTGACTCGCTGTGGGCTGTGGCTATTGACTCCACTCCACTAGCTCGGGGCGCAATCCAATATTGTACCCCTGAGCTGGAGATGGGGGTCGGATCCATACATATTGAAAAGTGTATTCTATTCGTCATGGAGGGGCTGCCTGCTGATGTGGTGTTGGGCCTGCCCTGGCTTCAGAAACATAATCCAGTGTTTGACTGGAATTCAGGGAAATTAGTCAGGTGGGGACAGCGGTGTGTTGACAGATGTCTCCTTACCATGCTGGGCAATACTGATGTGCAGGCTAATGTTCTATCTGGAAGCAATGGTGCCAGCGTTGAAGCCTATGCGGCATCTTGTGAAGTCGATGCTCGGGCTAAGGTTCCCAGAACCCGTCCTCTGGTGAACTATGCCCTCCACCTGTACCTGAACTCCGTATGTGGTTCAGGAGGTGGTTAACACGGTGGCTTATCAGCTGAAATTACCCTCTTCTCTCTGTATACATAACGTGTCCCGTCGTGCACTTCGTAAGAGGTATATTCAGCCTGTGACTCCGCCCTCTAGGCCTCCTTCTCCAGTTCGCATAGAGGGGGAGTTAGAACCCAGACCAGGAAAGGGTCCAGTGGCCCCTCCTAAAAGGGGGGTTACTGTCAGGGCTAAGCTGTGCTCAGACTGCAGACAGGCTGCAACAGCTGATGTGCGCTCCCTCCCTGATACACTTGCTGCTGACAGCTCTGTGAGTGACAGACTCCCAGCCACTCCTGACAGGGGGCGAGTGCACCAGCCAATGGGAGGACCCAGAGGCCGCTCCAATCAGCTGCAGGGGCGGTATCCAGGAATCCCATTTTGTGCTTCGCTTCTGTTTGGCTTTTGACCTCGGCTTTTTACGTTTATCACTCTGGTTCTGATTTGTGGCTTTGGCGTTCCTATTTGATATTTACCCGGACTGTCTGACTTTTCTTCCTTCTGACGGCCCCATCACTTTAGCAGCGCAGGGACTGTCGCCCAGTTGCCGTCTGCTGCCTAGGGCAGCACGTCAAGTAGGCAGGGACAGTGGGCTGGGTTCCAGTTAGGGCTCACTGCACCTCTCTTGACGTGACAGTAGGCTACCTCTATGCACCAACATAATCAATAATAGCAGCATGTAGTGACCATACCACATAGTAGTTAAATACTACTTCTACATTGCTTGCTACAGAGTATCATCACCCTGCAGACTATGCAAGAAACTAGAAAACTGTATCCGCGGCCAAAATACATAACAATTGAAGAGAACCTGTGACACCTTCTGACACTTTTAGAAAATGCTATTTTTCTCCCCCATGAAATAACAATTCTCAAAAATCTTCTCTTATTAAATTCAATATTGTGCTATTCCTCTGTTATTCTTCTTGGAAATGAGTGATGTTACCTCTCCCCTTGTTAAAAGCCTATGTTCCTACACAGTAACAGTGTCCAGTCGTCGCTGATGATATCAGTCTGTTAGGATCACATCCTATTACAAGGGAGTTTTTACGGTAGTATACAACAATTTTGAATTGACTGTTAAATAGCTGCACAAATTTGCTGGTAAATACCAGATTTACTCACAAAACTGTTAAATGTAAAAACCAAAGCTGCAGCGCCCACATCACTGTTTTTCGCCACACTATCTATCCTTATGGCATGTTCACATGATGAATTGGACGGATAATTTGTGCCTGTAAGACAAGGATTTGACAACGATTTTCAGACGCAGATTTTCAGCCTCCTACACAATGTGAGGTCTCAGAATCCACCTCAAGTATTGGCGTGTCAATTCTGTACCATTGCTGAAAAGAAGATAGCACTGAGGAAAATCAGCGATACTATTTACCATAGCAAACAATGTAAGGTGGATTACACGCCGATTCTAAGGCAGGTTCAGGGCTGAATCTGCCCCAGAAACCGCATCAAAATCAGCCGCATGAGGTCCCCTAACCCTGGGGCTACACTGAGACCTTCTGCACCACTAATGACTTGTTTTAACTCCTGAGTGACCACCGCATGTAACTCAGTGCACGGCTTTGTACTGCAGCTGTAGCTCTTTAGCTAAAATCATTCAGGTCATTTTAGGTTACATTTGCTCTAGTTCAGGGCCGGACTGGGAATAAAAATCAGCCCTGGCACTAAGTCCCCCACCAGCCCACACACAATATCCGCTTTAAAAATGTCCCTTGTTCTCGCACCTCGCCACTTTCTAAAATAAACTACATTATAAGGCTGCTTTCACACGGAGCACTTTTGATGCATTTTTTATGTGGTTTTGGTGCGTTTTTGTGCAGAAAGGCAGAGTAGTTAATACTGTACATTTCTGCACAAAAAAACGCATCAAAAAATGCACCATAACCACTCCGTGTGAAAGCCCCCTAAACACAAGCAAGAAAGAAACAGTGGTGCAGAGAAACCTCTCATCACAGAGTCAGGTGTGCACTTGCTTTAAAATCCGGGACAAGCCCACACTGACACTACATAAGCACCAACATAACCTACAACCCCACCAATCACATCACCAGTAGTCAGGTCACCATCACATGAATACAGCACTGATTCAACATAGAAGTAAAATGACCCCTGACAGCAGGGACTCACAGGAGACGTCATCTCTGATGGGAGTTGTCTTCTTCTCCTTTTCTTCTTCTGGCCCAAACCTCCATGACGTCTTCCCTGATGAGTCGTTCCCTTCCATTTCTTTCTCTGTCCGGTACAGCATGCAATGTCTTCTTCTCCCGGTCACTACTCGCCCCTGTAGAATTTACCACAAATACATCTTAGACTCCTCTCTTTTTCAGCACTTTCCTATCAATTCCCCAAACAGCGTATGTTAGACCGTAAAAATTAGAAATTAAAAAATGTCAGATAAGTGGCAAGTAAATAGGTAGACCCCCATTAGGTAGGTAAACAGGGCCTTCCTCCATTAATTTGGTAGGTAGACAGGGCCTACCCCTATAATTGGCCCCCAGTAACTAGGCAGGTAGCTGGGGCTGCCCCCAGTAACTAGGCAGGTAGCTGGGGTTGCCCCCAGTAACTAGGCAGGTTGCTGGGGCTGCCCCAGTAACTAGGCAGGTTGCTGGGGCTGCCCCCAGTAACTAAAGGCAGGTTGCTGGGGCTGCCCCCAGTAACCAGGCAGGTTGCTGGGCTGCCCCCAGTAACCAGGCAGGTTGGGTGGGGCTGCCCCAGTAACCAGGCAGGTTGCTGGGGCTGCCCCCAGTAACCAGGCAGGTTGCTGGGGCTGCCCCCAGTAACCAGGCAGGTTGCTGGGGCTGCCCCCAGTAACCAGGCAGGTTGCTGGGGCTGCCCCCAGTAACCAGGCAGGTTGCTGGGGCTGCCCCCAGTAACCAGGCAGGTTGCTGGGGCTGCCCCCAGTAACCAGGCAGGTTGCTGGGGCTGCCCCCAGTAACCAGGCAGGTTGCTGGGGCTGCCCCCAGTAACCAGGCAGGTTGCTGGGGCTGCCCCCAGTAACCAGGCAGGTTGCTGGGGCTGCCCCCAGTAACCGGGCGGGTTGCTGGGGCTCCCCCCAGTAACCGGGGGCAGGTTGCGGGGGCTCCCCCCAGTAACCAGGCATTTTGCTGGGGCTGCCCCCAGAAACCCAGGCGGGTACGGGGTGCCCCCGAACCAGGGGGTTGGGGGGGTTTGCCCCCAGTAACCAGGATACGGGGGGCTGCCCCCATAACCAGGCAGGTACGGGGGCCCCCATAACCAGGCGGGTAGCAGGGGTCCCCCAGAACCGGGAAGGTAGCGGGGGCCCCCCCAAAAACCGGGCGGGAAAAGGGGGCTCCCTCAAAACCCGGGCAGGTAGGGGGGGTGCCCCCAAAACCAGGCAGGTGGGGGCGCCCCCGAACCAGCGGTACGGGGGCTGCCCCCATAACCAGGCAGTTAGCGGGGGCTGTCCCCAGTAACTACCGGGTAGCGGGGCTGCCCCTAACACCGGGGGAGGGGGGCTCCCCAAAGTAATTACCCGGGTCGGGGGCGCCCACAGTAATTACCCGGGGTACGGGGGGCCTGCCCACATAACTACCCGGGAGCGGGGGCTGCCCACGAAAATTAAACGGGTAGCTTGGCTGCCCACGAATTTCCGGGGTAGCTGGGGCTCCCACATAAACCCGGGTGGGGCCAAAATTTAGCCAGCTGGGGCCCATTAGTAGGCCCCGGGCCGTATGTAGGCAGGGCCAGTATTGGGCATCAGGGCCATTGTTGCATCGGGGCCTAGTATAGCAGCGGGGGCCCCAGTTGGTAGCATCAGGGCCAGTATTGGGCAGGCGGGCCAGTTGGGGCCCGGGGCCATTTAATGAGGCAGGGACGTATAGGGAGGGCAGGGACATATATAGCAGGGAATTAAAGGGGAGACAGGCAGATAAGGCGCAGGGTGGGTATATAGCACACAGGGCAGGTATATGGGCAGCCGGGCAGTTATGGGCAGACAGGGGGGGTTATACGGGCAGACAGGGTGGTATCGGGTAGAAAAAGGCACTTTTGGGTACCGGGGCGTATATAGGTAGACAAGCACATATGGGGCAGACAATAGGGGGCAGACAGGGTGGTATATATAGCCCTGGAATTTTAGGTGGGCAGGGGGGGTAAAGGTAGACAGGGGCTGGTTATAGTAGAAAGGGCGGTATATGGGTAGCCAGGAGGTAATATAGGAGCCATGCAGCATAGGGCAGGGGGCTGGTTATAGGACCAGGGCAGATATGGGGCAGAAAAGGGCGGGTATATAGTACCAGGGCTGGTATAGGACAACACGATTATCCCGTAATGGGGGGGACCACCAACCAGACCCAATTCCAAATAACTCACAGAAAAGAACACTATCTTTTCCCACTAAAAAATAACTTTTAAAAATACTCTTAAAAATACCATAACAAAAGGGCTATAACAAAAAATTTACATACAAATTTAAAAACTTAAGCTCTAAATTGACATGCAAAGGTTTGTAAAGAGCCCTATACTAAACCCCCACTTTTTTCAGATTTTTCAGGGTTGGGGGATTCACAAAGGCAATATTTCTTGCATCATACAGAATAAAGATAAACTCCATATATCAAAAATGAGATTCCATAAACAAAATTTTCCTAGCCTTACCTCACAGCCAGACAGGGTAAGGCCGAAAAGGACCCCCGTTCTTAATGACTATCCCTATGCTAAACACTGTTATCAAATCAAAAATTTATAGATAGCTATAACTAAAAGGAAATAGACCCATCCCACGCTTCCCCCCCATAAGGTCCACGGGGGTTCATCGGGGGACCAACTAGAGCTATCCAAGGGTAAAAACCGCATTGGGTATCACACACTCCCCAATTTTGATTTTATTGGGGGAAGCAATCCAACTTTGTATGTAATGCCCTTAAAAAAGCCCTTGCTCCACCCCCACAGTTCCTTACCAATTGAAGAGATGAACATGCTCACATATCAGAGGATCATCTGGGCGTGTGTGGAAGTCCATCGCGGCGCCATCTAGGCGTGGGGGAAACCCACGCGATGTGCAACGGGGTCAAGTACATCATTTCATTTCCCGCCCCGCTAGTCACAAGCACGTCTGGCGGAAGTGATCTCGCATCCAATTACGCGCATCCCCAACTATGGGCGGTGAAACGCTAAATATGCTTCCGCCCCCCAAGCACAGCTTGGGGCCATGCGTCCGCCAAAAGTATATTGGTACATTTAGGAAACAATATAAAACAAAATTATTTTAAATAGTAAATACTATCTTTTAATTCTCCATAATCCTACATAAAAATGCCAAATGCTACTTATTATATCCCAACAAACCCCAATAAGGGGACAAGATATGTTCTAATTTTGTGGAAAGGGGTCAACTAATTATTAAAAAATTTGTTAGTCCCCTCAAAACAATAAATAGGCCTACCTTTACAATAAAAATTCAAGAAGAATGTCCTTTTTGGACCTAAGGTAGGAAGACCTTTGGGCAATTGCAGACGAGACGAAGGAAACCAACATAAACTAAAATCCCCTTTTGGGGGGAAGTCATCACCCCAAAAGTTTAAAGAAAGGTTTCCCCAAAGGGGTAAAATCCTAAAATAAGGGGGAATTTTCCCAAAAAATTGAAACTTCTATAGACAATAAAGGGAAACTTCGTGAAAATTTTTGGAGAGGGGTACCCTTTGAGTTTACAGCGGCCTTAAAATCAGGGGGTTTACTTGAAACCCGGGACCGAATTTTAACCCCAAGGTAAGGAGTCAAACAAAATAATTTGGGATAAAGGGGACTATACAATACCACACGGGAAGGATAAAAATCCAAAAGAGACACGGGGGGTGCTTAGGAGTGATGTGATTTACTGCGCCCACAAACGCCCATTGGGGAAAATAAAAGGGGGGGCGATCCCAAGGGGTAGATTTGTTCATCCCTATTCCCCCCCCCGAAGAACGGTCGTGGCTGGAACATAGACCCATTGGGAAGTTTGATGTGGGAAAGTATATATTTTTCCATATGTTGATCAAACAAAGAGCTTTAAAAGTCAGTGACGGGAAAGGAATAGAATTTGGATTTTTTTTTAACTGTGACTCAGAAAGGGGGGTCTACCCGATAACAGTTCTGTAATCTTCATAGTGGGTAAGACCTTTAAAACCCCTAAAGAGAAATTTGGGGAGCACTTGGGGGACTTTAAAAAACATCGGAAACACCCTTTCCCAACATAATGGGTAAAAAAATGGGATTTTTTCTGGCATTTTAAAATGCTGTTATTGAAAGATTGAATCAATCAACGAGAAAGGGGGATCTGATAAAAAAAACTATGAAAAGGAAACGGAAGGGCTTCAGGCTGGGCACTGCCCGCCAGGGTCTTAACGAGACACAAAATTTTGGGGTTTTTTTCTAGATGGTATATTAATGAAATGGGACTGAAATTTTTTTATGAGGAATTGAAGCGGAAAAGCTTTGACCCCCCAAACTGAATATTATTATCTTTTTCTTATAAAATCTATTATGCTCTTTCCCCCGAGTTTCTTGTCCCTTTATTGGGATTTGTTTTTTTATACAATAATGTAGCTTATTCTTGTTATGTAGGATATGGAGAATATAGATATTTTATTTTTTAAACTAAGTATTTTATAATTGTTCCATAAAATTACTAATATATCTTCCGGCGACGCATGCGCAAGCTTCTTGGAGGGGGAAGCATATTTAGCGTTTCACCGCCGTGTTGGGAGATGCGCGTCAATCGGATTGGTGATGAGTCACTTCCCCAGACGTGCTTTTTACCTAAGCTGAGGGCGGAAAGGGAAATTGTACTTCCACCTCGTTGCACATGCGCTGTGGGGTTTCCACACACCCTAATCGCCTCGCATGGACTTCCACCCGAGAATGTTTCTTCTAATCGTGATGCAGTTCATCTCTTAATTGGTAAGACAACTGAGGGGGTGGGGATGACCTTTTTTTAAAGGGGTTTCATACAAATTGGTTGCTTCACCAAAAACATCAAAATTGGGGGTGGATGATACCAATGTGTGTTTATATCCTTGGCAAAGGGTAAATTTTTGGTCCCCCGAGAACCCCGTGGCCATATAGGGGGAAACGCTCGGGTGGGCTATTTCCCTTATGTTATCACTATCTTTAATTATTTTATTGTAACATGTTTAGCATAGGGAAAGGGCATTAAGTAAGGGGGGGTCCCCTTTTGGGGACCTTACCCTGTCTGGTGTGAGTAAGAGCATAATTTTTTTTTACTGGAGCATCCTCAATTTTTTATATATGGACTTATCTTTATTCTGTTGAAAGAAGAAATATTGCCTTTGGAATCCACCCCCGTGATAAATATAAAAGTGGGGTTTGGTACTATTCCCCTTTCAAACCTCTTTTCTGTCAATGAGAGTTTACAGTTTTTTAAAAATTTATGTAAATTGTTTTTTTAAGCCATTCGATTTTGGGGATTTCCTGGTATTAGGACCAGGGGGGTATATTTCAACAGGGGCTGGTAATAGGTACCCGGGCTGGATTGGAACAGGCTGTATATAGGTAGCCCGGGGGGTTTAAAGGGCAACGGGTGGTATAAAGGTACCGGCTGGTAATAGTAGCCGGGGGAGCATAAGGGCAGACAGGGGTGGGGAAAAAATTTTAGTGCCAGGGGCAATTGGCAACGGGCTGGTATATAGGTAGCCAGGGGAGCAATGGGCAGCCATGTAATAGGAGCCAGGGCAGATATGGAGACGGGCTGGTATTTAAATACCGGGTGGGGTTTTTTAGTTTGCCCGGGGGGGTATTGGTACCAGGGCAGCAAGGGCAACGGGTGGGTTTTAGGTCCAACAATTGGGCAACGGGCTGGTATATAGGGACCAAAGGGGGGGTATAAAGGGGAGCCAGGGGAGCATATGGGCAAACAGGGCTGGTATATTTTGGTAGGGGCACGCAGCATAGGGCAACAGGGTTGGTTTAAAAAAGGAGCCAGGGGACAAAAGGGGCAACAGGGGTGGGATATAGGAGCCCCGGGTGGTATATAGGTACCAGGGGGGGCATATGGGGGAGACAGGCTGGTAATAGGTGCCAGGGCTGGGAGTTTAAAAAAAAAAAATAAAAAAAAATACTTACCTGAGGTCCCTCCTCCTCTTCTGTCTTTCCCCGGAGCCCCCGCAGAGATGCAGGGGCCCGGGGCGGGCGCGCATACTCATCAATCGCCCCTGCCCCCCGGGGCCCCCCTTAGCTGAAAAACGGGGTCAAAATCACAGATGTTCAGCCCCGGGGTGCTGCTTGCACCGCACGGGTTTCAAGCGGCGGGGCCCTGATGGCGCATCGACCATTTCGGCCCTTGTAGCCGCCACAACGGCGCGGGGGGCTCGGGGGCCGCCGGGGGGAAAAACTGGCCCTCGGCGGGCATCCGAAAGGCCCTCGGCCCGGGCCGCAGCTCCCGCCGGGCAAATCCCGTTTCCCTTTGGGGGATCCGTGCCTGCTCAAGTTCCCTTTAGAAATATACTTTATGTGCTGGACACAGAAGATTGTTCGACCCCTAGCACATGGAGCATAGACTGACATAACATAGCAAACAAAGTCCAAAAGAGATGACTACATTTGTGGTGTTTGCTATGGCTGTGTTGTGATACCAGGCAGGAAACATCAGGAGACCTTTCAAAGTCCTGAAACATGATTTAAATGGGGGCTGAGCGTCATCTTAAAAAGGTGTAGACCCGACCTTATTTATCCATATCCAAGAGGAATAACAAAGGAACACCACCACACTCAGATTTAAGGAAGGACGCTGCAGATTGGTTCTCGCACCGGAAATCCAAAACTTTTACAAAATGCCCCCTCACCAGCCAGCCCGCGCACATACCCCAAACCCAGAAAACAAATTGATCTGTAAAACGCGCTTATTGAGCACCATGCATGCAGTGATTCACTCTCACAGCTACACAAACACTGTGCAGCCGCCAACTCATAAATTTTATTAAAAATGAATCAAAAAAAATGATGGGGGGGGGGGGGGAAAGGGGAACGCTTGAAGGGGAAAGATATGGGGGGGAAGAGCCCCCTGAAGGAGAGGGGGGGGGGGCAGAGAATAAATGGGGGGGAAAACCCTGTAGGGAGGGATGGAAGAAACATAGACTTAGATGGAGGCGGGGCCGCCATACGGGGGGTACAAACCATACTCCCGTATGGGGGCCCGGTGGAAAAAAGGGGGGGCCCCCCCAAAGGCCCGGGGCCCCCTTTTTTTCCCACATGAAAAGGGGGGGCCCGGGCGGGGGCGCCGCCGAACCGGGCTCGGAAAATCCCCAAACATTTTTTCCCCGAGGCCCCTGGGGGCCTTTCAGGCAGGGGCCGTCGCCCCCCGGGGGCCCCCGGCCGCGCATCCACTCTTTGAGCGCCCGGGGGCCTTAAACCCTCCCCCGGGTGCCGGCCCTACTGCTGACGTAGGGGGCCGGGGTGACGTCATTTCACCGCGCCGCATGCAGGGCGGCATAAAGGAGTCCCGGGGGCAGCTCGGGGCGGCCGGAGGGGAGCCGTGGGGAGAGGTTTTAAATGGCTGTTTTTTGTTTTTTTTTAATTATATATAAAGAAGGGGGCCCTGGCTTATCACTAAAGGGGCCCCGGGTAAAAACTAAAAGGGAAAAACCCGGCATCACTAAAGGGGTCCCCGGGTACAACTAAAAAAGGGCCCCCCGGGACAACTAAAGGGTCCCTGGGTACAAACGTAAGGGGGTCCCCGGCTACAACGTAAGGGGGGCCCCCGGCTACAACTAAAGGGGGGCCCTGGCTACAACTAAAGGGAGCCCCCGGCTACAACTAAAGGGGGCCCTTTGGGTACAACTAAAGGGGGGGCCCCGGGAAAAACTAAAGGGGGCCCTTTCTATCAAAAAAAGGGGGGCCCTGGCTATCACTAAAGGGGGCCCTGGGGTACAACTAAAGGGGGCCCTTGGGTAAACCCCTAAAGGGGGCCCTGGGTACACAAAAGGGGCCCCCGGCAAACACTAAAGGGGGACGGCTATTTTACTAAAGGGGCCCGGCTATCACTAAAGGGGCCCGACTATCACTAAAGGGGGGCCCCGGCTACCCCGGGTATAACTAAAAGGGGGCCTGACCAAACCCGGCTATAACCCAAAGGGGGCCCCCGACTACCTGGCTATAACTAAAGGGGGCCCTACTACCTGGCATAACTAAAGGGGGCCCCGGCTACCTAGCATCTCTAAAGGGGGCCCTGGCTACCTAGCTATCCCTAAAGGGGGGGTCTGGCTACCCAGCTAACCCTAAAGGGGGGGCCCGACTTTTACCAACGCTTTAAAAGGGGGCCCCCGGCCACCTACAAACTAAAGGGAACTCGTTTTCTAGGTTTCCCAAACCCAAACCCACCGTTTCCCGGGGCCCACCAAAAAATTTTCCGGGGGGTGCTACCTACCTAAATAGGGCCTACTAGTTACCTGGGGGTTTGCCCCTTTTTTTCTACTACCGGTAAATAATTGAGGAGGGCAGCACCCCTAATTTTTTAGCATTATCTGCAGGGGGTTAATTTTTCCCCCTCCCCCCCCCCAAACCCCTTTTGGATACTAGGCCCCCAAAAGTTTTGGCCCTTTTACCCGCTCTCCCACCCCTGGGAAGTTTGTAAAAGGGGGTTGGAATAGGTAAAGAATGCGGAAAAATTTTAGGGTTCTAAGGGTATTTTTGTTGAATTTCAGCAAGGAGACTGTGGCCGGGGGAAAAGTCATCATGGCGGGGGGGAAAAAGGGTGCAGAAGGGGGGGAAGGAGAAAAGACTCATGAGAGAAGAAAACGCCCTCCAGATGGGTTTTCTCCGGGGATCCCTGATTTTAGGGGGTTTTTTTACTACTTTTTCTGGGTAAGTGCTGTATTTCCCCTAAAATGGATGGTGAAACCCGACTTGGGGCTGACCTCTATAAAAAGGGGGTGGGTTTTAGGTTATACGGCTTAGTAAAATGGCAGTGGGACAAGTTACCAGATGTAAAAAGGGAACCCCCTGACCCTGTGATAGGAGTTACACTTTTTTTTTCTTGCGGGGTTATTTTAGAAGGTGGTGAGTGCGGACCCAAAAGGGAAAAAAGGGGGGGGATATTGTAAAGTGGGGGGAGGGGATATTGTATGTGGGTGGAGGAGGGGAAAAATATTTGGGGGGAGGAGGATATTGTATGTGGGGGGGAGGGGATTTGTTTTTGGGTGAGGGGGGGTATTGTATGTGGGTTGAGGGGGATAATTTTATGGTGGGTGGAGGGGGGGATATTGGGAGTGGATGGAAAAGGGGAAAATTGTATGTGGGTTTGGGGGGGGATTTGTATGTGGGTGGGGGAGGGATATTGGATGTGGGGGGAGGGGATATTGTATGTGGGGTGGAGGGGGAGTTTAATGTGGGTGGGGGGGGATATTGTATGTGGGTGGAGGGGGGTATTTTATTGGGCCGGTGGGGGGGGGGATATAAAGGTTAGCCAAATTTAAAACCCGTGTTGAATTTTGTGAGACAGACAGATATGGGGACTACATTGGGAAATTTCAAAAATACAAATCTTTTTTTTCACACTGTATTAGTGGTAAAAAATGGGGGGACAATTTTTTTGTCCTAGAGGGCCCCCGGGTTTTTTTTTGCTGGGGGCGGGGTTTTAAAAGGGGGGGGGGGGGGGGGGGGGGAGGTGCTTTCCCTGCATGGGGGGCCCCGAAAAAATTTCTGTTTGGGGGGGGCCCGGGGTGGAGGTTTCCCCCAGGGAAGGGGTGGAAGGAAAACCAAAAGAGACATTAATGGAGAGGGGGCAAGGGACAAAAGGGGGGCACAGACAATGAAAGGGGGGGGGCATCAAGAGGAGAGGAAGGGGAAAGGGGGCACAAACAAAACCCCAAAAGGGGGGGGGGGGGAAAAGGGGGAGGGGGGGGGCAAAAACCAAAATTTAAAGGGGGAAAAAAAAAACCCCTTTCCATTAAAAAAACTGGACCAAACTTCCTTTAAATTTATCCTCCTTGAAGCTGGGCAAACACTGGGGCCCGCTGCAGTGTGACAAATGTCCCCCCTGGGTGTGCTTTTTCCCGCACACTTCCCTCCCGGCTGGAGAGGCTGGGTGATCTCTTCTATGCAGGAGGGGTCCCTCGGTCCCAAAATGATTGGGCCCCTCTTCCTCAGGGGCCTTGGTCTGTCCTACTGAAAAGCCTAGTCCCGGCCCCTGCACCCCCTCTGGCCCGAAAAAAGGGGGGGTGAGGGGTTGAGGGAGGGGGCGGGGGTGTGTATGAGGGGGGGGGGGCGGGGGGGGCCCCACAGGACAGGGACACACAGAGGCCACTGACAGCCCCCTGCAGTCCCCTGCTGAGAAGTGCAGTGAATAAATTATAAGCAAGTGTAAGCAAACAGCCTGGCTCCTCTGGGGAAAAATTTTCCCTGGCCCTTTCCCAATTTTGCATCCGGGGCCTTTCCTACAAAGGCAGGGCACATTTTTAGACACCCCCAAAAGACCCCCCTTTAAGGGAAACATATCCATGGGGTACCGCCGGTTCAACCTCAATGTTTTTGGAGTAAGTCTGAAAAACCCCTTCAAATTTTTGGGCATCCAAACCGGGTGAATTGGGCCCGACTTTCCCTTTGGGAAAGCCATAGAAGTTTTTTAATTTCCCCCGCCCGGGGAGGGGCCCGCTTTTCCCCAGAATGAACATTCAGCCCCCGCTGGCGGGGGTGATAACTGCAAAGTATCCCGTCCCTTTTTCCTGGAAATTTTGGAATCATTTGACATTTTTTAAAAATGAATCAAGCTGGGGTCTCTGACCCATTTTGTTTCCCCGGTTTTCCGATGCGCCGACTAGTAAACTTTTACAAAGTCTTATTACACATGTTTAAAACACCAACCCTTTCCATCTATTTAACATCAGCTTTCCCTTTATCCCCTTTATCAGTCGGGCCGGGCCTTTCGAAAATCATCTATTAACCCGTTTCAGGGCCCCCATACCAAACCAAATCAAATGAGTTTCCCCCCCCCACCCCAATTTAAAGCTTCCTAATTTTTTTTTAAAAAATATTTGTGGACCCCTTTTTTCCCTTTTTAAATTAAAGGGCCCCTCCGGGAAAAAATTTTTTTCCCTGCCCCCTTTTTACCCCCATTTGGCCCCCCCCCCGGGGGGCCCCTAGGCCCCTCCAAAATAACAGGGCCCTGCATCCTGAAGGGTTTTTAAAAAGCCTTTGACACTGAGAAGAAAAAACCGTTTTTGGAAATGGCCCCCAAAAGGGGAACTTAGGGGTTGCCCAATAGGAAAAGTACTCCCTGTCAAGGGGGGGCCCCAAACAAAAAAAAAGGGGCCCAGCGGGAAAAATTTAAAAAAAATAAAATTTGAATTGGTTTTTGGGGCCCCCCTTTGTTTTGGGTGCATGGGGCCCGAAACCCAATAGCCACTTAATAAACTGACCAGCAATTTCCTAACCTTTTTCCCAAATGCACCCCCCCATAACTAAAAACCCCCCGCCAGCTTAAAAAACCCCCATGTTTTTCCCCTTGGGAAATTTTCCGCCCCGCCACCCACTTTTATGACATGGTTTTCTTTTAAAAACCCTGGTGGCAAAAAGGGGATAGGGGGTTTCCCTGCCCCCTTAAACCCTGTGGGCCCTTTCCAAAACTGGGGGTCTTTTTATTGTCAAAGGGGGCCCCCCCAAGGGAGTGCTAGTTTCGCCCCCCCTCCTTAAATTTCTTTAAACCTTCCCCCATCCCTTTTCAGTTTGCCAAATTTAAAAAGGGAATGAATTAAATTTAGTCTGTTAATTATTTTCTTGACTGTTAGAGCAAAATTTTCTTCACTAAGTGTTCCCATGTATCCATTTTACTCTTATGGAATGTATTTGGGGCTTCTCCTCACCTGTGTTAGTATAAGAATTAACCAGAACATTTTCTCCCATTGACTTTAATGGGGTTCATAATTCGAGTTCGACTAGAACTTCGAGGCCATCTTCTCAAAATTCGAGGTTCTACTGGAATTCGAACCTTTTGGGGTTCACTCATCACTATTTGCAACCTCTGTCTTTTCTCTTGGTCTCGCTTTCTCTCTAATTGTGTGAGTGCTCTTATCTAGAGTGCTGTTGCTGTTCTCTGCCTGCTCCTGCTCCGCTGCCGGCTAGTGTGCAGGAGACCCCTCGTGCTGAGAAAAAATTACTTAACCCCAATTCTAACTAGTAAACTGAACTCTCTAGAACCACACTGCCTAGCATGGCAGGGCTTTATATGCCTGAAGCACAGTTCTCTTCCTACCCAGGGTCCCCTGGTATTCTTCTGATTAGCGGCAACGTACGTCAACGTAACATAGTAAAAATAAGGGTAGGTTCACACTTTTTTTTTCTCTACATTGTAGATATCCATCGGGGGTATCATGAACAAAGATACAACGATGCATAACACGACATAGCCGGGGTGGCCTCATTGAGATGAATAGAGTAAAATTAGTGGTATGTAGGCTACAATGGATACCTGAAACATAGACAAAAAATGTGTGCATAGAAATACAATGAAATGTACAAAACTTTATTTCTGCCCAGACTGTTGCCACGTTACCCACTATTGATTATTAGTGTTGTCTATTACTAAAGAAATTACTACCATATAACTATGGTCATGATAAGGGGATCTACATATACAGGTCTTACCTATTTTAATCATAATTTTTACTCTTTTGTTATAAAATTTCCATAAAGGAATCTAAATACCTAGTAAATTACCTGATGAGACGTCTTCTTGCCAACTGGAGTTGATCAGCCTTCAAGAGAAGTGTTCCAAAAACCTGATGAATGGTTAAGAATGAAAGTAGTTTCATTTGTCCCTAGTAGGCTGGATTCACAGCACAGTTCAGTTAATTCATGGTGGAAAGATAAGTTTTATTTTCCTTATCAAATTTTGTGAGATATACACCTTGGAAACAGGATGTAACAAAACACAAAAACAACGTGAGCTTCTTTTTTCTGATCTGCTGCAGAACTGAGCCTAATAATTTTCTGTGGTCTTCTTAAAGTTTTATGTCAGTAGTTTGATGATGATGTTGAGTCCATGGGACTCAATAGGGCAGCCTTTGAAGATACACAATTTTGGTACTGCCTCCCAAGGCTTTCAACATAAGGGAGAAAACAGGGGGTGTGCATAGAAACTGAGGTTGGGAGGGAAGAAGATAGAGAAAGCACATCAAAGGATCCAGGGGCTTGTAGTTTTACAGGCAGGGCTGTATTTATAGGTCATGCTGCCCTAGGCACTAAACCAAAATACCCCCCATTAACAATTTCATTCCCAACCCCCTTTCACATCAGCAACACCTTTTACAAAAGCCACCCACATAACCATAAAAAGGCTCAGAAGAAACTAATTGAAGGTTTTGTGCACCTAGTTTTTCCAACTTGGGGATACCCCTATTCAGCATCCAAAAGCGGAAAACGTCAAACGTGCCGAAGATAAACCCTACACTACAACCATTTTTTTCCACAACAATACCTATATGGAAGACACCATGACACACCGAAACTGAAACCCCAAACGTACCCATATAGTGGTGACCCCCAGGTACCAGGCTCGTAAACTTATTTTACCTCCAAACAGACCCATTAGGGTAGACACCATGTAACACCGGGAGACTTATATATTTTAATAATGGGAGACACCCTTATTGAAAATGCACCCATAGTAAGCCCCAAAATACATATTTTTAGCTCTCTTGAAAGCATGTTTTACCGGGGCCTTTTCCCCATTGACTGCGCGCCGGAAAAAAAGTGACTTTAAAAAAGTTATGGGAGGAAAACAACCTTTTAAAAGTACACCCGGGCCAGCACATGTCAAAGTACCCGCAAAAAGCGGCAGTACAGTACACATCACAAAACCGAAGACGCCAGGAAAAGCGGGTAATATAAAAAAGGATAGGCTTAGAAAACCCTCAACCCACAGGAGATAACACGGGTTAGGCTTAATACAAATCCCAGGGGTAGGGAAATAACCCCCAGGTGGGGGTTTTTAATACCAACCCAGCAGGTAGGAAACACGGGATGTTTAAACCCAACGCCAGCGGGTAGATAACCAGGATTGTTTAATACCCAACGCCAGCAGGTAGGAAACACGGAAAGGGCTTAGATACCCCCCGCATGGGATAACCAGGATAAATTAGATACCAACGCCACCAGTAAATAACACAAATGGGAATCCTAACACCCCTGTTTCTGACCCTGCCCCTCCCACCCCACATTCCTCCCCCCCCCCCCCCCAACCCCATCATCCCCCCAGCCCCCACACATCATTCACCCCCCACCCACATCAGTCACCCCCCACACCAACATCATTCAAAACCATAAACACCGAAAATAGAAGGGGGGGCCCCATTATTTAACCCCCAACCAAAGATGCCACCCCCGGCAAAACCCGGGCACCCCCAAAACCCTAACAACCCCTGGCCCCCTTTGAAAAATGTTCCCCAATTTTTTTGGGGATGTCTTGGGGTTTTGGGCCCACCACAAAAATACAGGGTTCCCCCCTTTTTGGGCTTGGTGCAAAAAAAGGTGGGGGCGAACGCCATTCCCAGTGCCATTTCCAAAAACTGGTTCTTCTTATTGTAAAAGGCCCCCCTACACTTAGTGCTGCACCTCCAGTACACTGCCCCCGATCTTTTCAGTTAGCCATTAAGGAATAAATTTAAATTTTGTCTGTAAATTTTTTTTTTTGGACTTTAAGCAAAATTTCTCACAAGTTGTTCCCAAACGACCTTTTTACTCTTAGGAATGTAATTGGGGGGTTTCTCCTCACCGTTTTTAGAAAAAAAATTTAACCAAACATCTTCTCCCATGACTTTAAGGGTGTCAAAAATTCATTTCGACAAATTTTCAGGGCCATCTCTCAAAATTCGGGGTTCTACGAATTAAACCCCTTTTGGGTTCACTCACACTTTTTTGCAACCTTTGTCTTTTCTTTTGGGCTCGCTTTTCTCTAATTGTTGAGTGCCTTATCTAGAAGCTTCTGTCTCTGCCTCTCCTGCTCCGCGCCGCTATTTGCGGGGAGACCCCTTGCGAGAAAAAATTCTTAACCCCAATTCTAACTAGTAAACTGAACCCCCAGAACCACCTGCCTACAGGGGCGGGGGCCTTATATCCGAGGCCCCTTTCCCTCCACCCGGGCCCCCCTGGTATTCTCCTTTTACCGGGCAACGCGTCAACAAACAATAAAAATAAGGTATTCACACTTTTTTTTTCTCTACAGAAAATTATTATCATGGTATCATGAACAAAGAACACCAGCATAAAACACAAGCCAGGTGCCCCATTGAGATGAAAGGCAAACAAGGGTGTGTGGCACAAGGGTACCTAAAACGTAAAAAAAAAATTGGTTCATGAAATAAAATGAAATGAAAATTTTATTTTGCCAACTTTTGTGCACACCCCCCAATTGACATTGTGTTGTCTATCAGAATACATGACTACCATAGAACTATTGCATGTTAAGGGGATCTACATATACAGGTCTTACCTTTTATTATAATATTTTTACTCTCCTTAGGAAAATTTCCATAAAGGAAACCAAAATACCTAGTAAATTACCTGATGAGACGTCTTCTGCAACTGGAGTTGATCAGCCTTCAAGTGACGTTCCGATAACTGATAATGGGTAAGAATGGAGTTTTTCTTGTCCCAGTTAGGCTGGATTCACAACACATCTCTGTATCATATTCAAAGATAAGTTTTATTTTCTTTATCAAATTTTGGGAGATATACACCTTGGAAACAGGATGTAACAAAACACAAAAACAACGTGAGCTGCTTTTTTCTGATCTACTGCAGAACTGAGCCTAATAATTTTCTCTGGTCTTCCTAAAGTTTTGTATCAGCAGTTTGATGATGATGTTGAGTCCATTGGACTCAATAGGGCAGCCTTTGAAGATACACAACGTTGGTACTGCCTCCCAAGGCTTTCAACATAAGGGAGTAAGCAGGGGGTGTGCATAGAAACTGAGGTTGGGAGGAAAGAAGATAGAGAAAGAACATCAAAGGATCCAGGGGCTTGTAGTTTTACAGGGCAAGTTAAAACCGCTTTCAAACAGGAAGTGCTGCTGCTTGGCTTTAGAGAAGGGAGACTACATACAGGAAAAGCACAAATTTGCCCAGTGAACATCACAGGGAAATGAACGAAGTCTGAGGCAAGCCACTTCAGAATTTTTATTTTGTTCCCTAGATGACCACTTTAACCCCTTAATGACACTGGAGGTAAACTTGCATCCTAGTGCCTGTATGGGGCTTTGTAGCGGGATCATGGCTGCTAGTTTCAGTGCAGGATGGAGCCACCGTCATCCCGCACTGTTTAACCCCTTAGATGCTGTGGCGTATAAATGAATGAGAAACGGCGTCGCGCACCGTTCCTCACTCTGATCGGGGCACCAGCGGTAAGATCACGGGGCCCAGATCACTTAACATGCCATGTTGTTTTGTTTTATTAATTCCTGGCCCCGGCAGGAAGTAGTGAAACCGCCATTTTTGTACACCATATTGCATTGTCTATACAATGCAATATGCTGCACAAACGATCGCGCCCCCTAGTGGTGAAGCACTCTATGAGGACTTAATGTGAAAAAAACTTTTTAAAGTGTGAAAAAAATGTTAAAAAATCAAAGTTCACATCAACCACCCCCTTTTGCCATTTTACAAATAAATAACATAAAATAATAAAAGCTGTACACATACCGGTAATTGGTATTGCCGCATGTGATCTTTTAAAATATAACATCATTTATCCCGTACGCTGAACACCATAGAAGAAAAAATTCCAAATGCCAAAATTGCATCCTTTTGGTCATTTCATGTCCCCTAAAAATCAGAATAAAAGTGATAAAAAAAGTTGCATGTATTCCAAACTGGTACCAATAAAAAGTGCCCTTCAGACCACAAAATATACACCCTCACTCAAGTCTGTAGTTGTCAGTATAAAAAAGTTATTGGTGACAAATTTCAAAATTAGAAAATTAGGATTTTTTTTTTACTGTACTATAACATAACAAAAACCCTACATACTTGGTGTTGCCAGAATTGTATCAACCTGCAAAATAAAGGGAACACATCATTTATACCAGAAAGTGAACGCCCTAAAACATGGCGCAAGTATATTTTTTTTCACATTTTTCTGACTTGGAATTTTTTTGCAGTCTCCCAATATGTTCAGTGTGAATAACACCATTAGAAAGAACATCTTGTCCCACAAAATAAAAACCATCATTTGTCTAGTTAGGTGGAAAAATAAAAAAGTTATGGCTTTTGGAAGATGGGGAGGGAAAAACAAACGTGTCAACCTAAAAAAAGTCCACAAGGGGTTAATGACACTGTGTTCTCTTTTAGAAAGAAATAAGTTACTACCATAGAACTACGCAGGGCCACCATCAGAAATTTTGGGGCCCCATACAGCTGGAGCATCTGGGCCCCCTCTCTGTTGCCCCGCCCATCACTCAGCACCCCCAGCTCCGCCCTACACCAATCGTTCTGCATTCCAAGCTCCACCCATCGCTCCACACCCCCCAGCTGAACCACACACTCCACTACCAGCCGGACCTGCTGGCATCCCACTGCACCGCAACCACCACCACCCCAGATAAAGAAAAAAAAAATTCTGGGGGTCACAAGAAGAAAAATGCAATTACGCCATTGCTTTTGGATTTTACAATGTACAGTTTATCTATATTTTGTGGGTTAATACATATACAAGGGCCAGCAAATACCGCCACATGATCACCACATGTCACCACTATGTTACTGACCAAACCAAAATATCCAGACCAATATTGCCAAACAACAAAATACAAAGACCAAATAATACCGCTACATTTCACTACCATATACTGACTAGCAACACCATAATGTTACTGTCCAAATCAGCATACCAATACCAAGACCAATATCACTTAACAACATCAATATACAAGCACCTAGTAATACCGCCACATTATCACTAAATATAAACCATTACACCAAAACCAATACTTCCTCTTTACAGTGACCCTATAGTAGTAGATACCAGGTGCACAGATGCTTTGCAAATAGTTTACTTACCTTTATGGCCACACAGGTGACGTTTTGTCTGATGAGTCATTCACTTTCCCTTTTCTTCTCTGTTCGGTCGAGACCACCATGACTTCCTCCGTCCACCACTCGTTCCTGCAGAATTTACAACACAAACACCTGAGACTCCCTCACTTTTTTATCATTTTCCCACCTGTGTGCCCCCCTCAGGTACAAACTCCCCATGCATAGTGGCCCAACTGGAAATAATAACCCCCTGATAACTATGCCCCCCCAGTAGGTAGGAAAATAGATTAGGAGCCCCCCAGTTAGTAAGTAGGTACATTTGGGCCCCCGGGCGGTAGCTAGGTAGCTTAGGATCTCCTATGGCTAGCTACATAGGTTTTGGGCCCCCTGTGAGTAGCTAGGTAGCTTGGAGTCTCCTGTTGGTAGCTAGGTAGCTTGGGGTTTAGGACCCCCTGTAGGTTAGGGCCCCTTTGTACCTTAGGGACTCCTTAGTAGTTAAGGGCCCCCTCTGTAAGATAGGGCCCCCTCTGTAGGATAGGGGCCCCCTCTGTAGATAGGGCCCCCTCTGTAGGATAGGGCCCGCTCCTTTAGTGTTCGGGCCCCCTACTTTAGTGTTTGGGCCCCCTCTGTAGGATAGGGCCACCTCCATTAGTGTTAGGACCCCCTCTGTAGGATAGAGGCCCCTTTGTAGGATAGGGCCCCCTCTGTAGGATAGGGCCCCCTCTGTAGGATAGAGGCCCCCTCTGTAGCATAGGGCCCCCTCTGTAAGATAGGGCCCCCCTCTGTAGGATAGGGGCCCCCTCTGTAGCATAAGACCCCCTCTGTAGGATAGAGGCCCCTCTGTAGGATAGTGCCGCCTCCATTAGTGTTAGTGCCCCCTCTGTAGGATAGGGCCCCCTCTGTAGGATAGCGGCCCCCTCTGTAGGATAGAGGCCCCTCTGTAGGATAGAGGCCCCTCTGTAGCATAGGGCCCCCTCTGTAGCATAGGGCCCCCTCTGTAGGATAGGGCCCCCTCTTTAGCATAGGGCCCCCTCTGTAGCATAGGGCCGACTCCTTTAATGTTAGGGTCCCCTCCTTTAATGTTAGGGCCTCCTCGGTACTAATTTAGGGCCCCCCTGTAGGTAAGTACTCACCTTGCCATGCTCCCCCGGCGTCTCCGTCCGCTCCCGGCCCCAAGCCTAAAGAGGACAGGAAGCTCGGCAGGCGTCACGATGACGTCACTCACATCGCGCCGCCTGCAGAGCTATGTATGGCAGGGCCAGGGAGCGCATAGCTGTGCGCTCTCTGCCCCGCCGGTCATCTTAATTGTATGCGCGTCGCATGGACGTGCATACAATTAAGAGAACGCCTCTGTGAAGCAAGGGGGCTGAGCCTGCCGGCCGCGGCGGGCCCCCCCTGGCTTCACAGACCGGCCGGACCCAGTATAGAAGTACTGGTTGTACTGCCCTATCGGCGGCCCTGAAACTACGGCATGATAATAGGAACTAAACATACTAACTTATCTATTTTATAATTTTTTTTACTCTTTTTAGGAAACCTTTCAAGAAGGAAAAGCGTAGTATTCAAATACCTGCTGTGTCATCTTCTGAAATACCTAGTAAATTACCTGATGAGACGTCTTCTGCAACTGGAGTTGATCAGCATTCAAGCGAAGTTCCAAAAACTGATAATGGGTAAGAATGAAGTGTGTCTTGTCCCAATGAGGCTAAGTTCACAACACGTCTCTGCACCATGTTGAAAGATTGGGTTTATTGTTTGTTTTTTCAAATTTTAAAAATATAAACCAGACACAAAACCAATGTGAACTACTATTTTCTGGTCTTCTGCAGAACTGAGCCTAATAATTTTCTGTGGTCTTCCTGGAGCTTTATGTCAGCACAAGGGTTCTTGGTTCAAATCCCTGCAGGAATCAAACCTGTGGATTTTTTTTTCCTCTTTATCATTGCACATACCTCATTGAGGGTTCTTTTTTAATTTGCACTGTTTGACTTATTACTAACTAGTCCAAAGGACAGGAGTAGAATGACAGCACCCGGGGTTTGAACACTCAGTAGCTGCCTGAGAGGAGAGGTGATGTCTGAGCATGTCTGACCAGGAGTGAGGAGCTCTCAGCCCTGGTCTTATCCCCTGTATAGTAGCTGAAAACAATGGAACACTAAAGGAGCAGCTCAAATAAAAACGGTACAGAATTTTTAATAATGATGAATGGTGAAAATGTTTATTTAATTTACATTACTTATCCAATGGTCAGTCATTGGACAAGTAATTAGGTTCTGGCCCTTTAACTCCTTACCGACATTTGACGTACCCATATGTTATAGTTGGGAAGGGGTTCCAGCAAATTGATGTATGGGTACATTATGAGGATCATGCAAGTAGAGCTTGCACAATCGCAGCATGGCCTCATGCTGCATCGCCTGCGGCCGGACCTCATTCCGGCAGTGGGCGAGTATCCCCTTAGCTGCCGCAATCTGTCGCTGCAACTAAGGGAAAGACAGAAGGAGGGAGCTCCTCCTGACCCCATGCAGCAGCCGTGGCACGATCGCCGCTGCTTATTCTTGCCTGACAGCGTCAGAAGTCTAACAAAGATTTCTAGGGCTGCCAGTAACTTTACTATGCCCTGTGGGCATGGCCGGATATAGTGATTGATAGTTGCCATGGAGATCAGTGCACAGCATTGTATCAGTGATCTGAAGATCACTGATGCAAATCCCCTTTGAGGAAAAGTAAGAAAAAAATGTGAAAAAGTGAAAAAAAAGTAAAACACAGACAGAAAATAAAATAAAAACATGTACACCGCCCTTTTCTCCCTTACGAACGCCTATCACCCCAAAAAAGATCAAAAAAAAAGTATGCCTAATTGGTATCAATGTGTGCGTAATGACCTAGCCGATACATTTGTCACATTATTTAACCCGCATGTTTAATGGCTTAAAAAAACAACAAAAAAGTCACAGAATTGCGTCATATAAATGCCAATGTAGGACCAATGAAAACATCAGTTCATCCCACAAAAAAAAAGCTATTACACAGCTCTGTATATGGAAAAATAAAAGATTTAGGACAGAAGGTAGCGATGCATAAATATTGCGTTACAAAATAAAAACACTTTTTAAAAAAAAACGCTTCAGCGTAAAGAAAAAGTACATAAATTGGGTATCACCATAATCATATTGAGCCACAGAGTAATATTAACTCGTCACCTATACTGCACAGTGAGTGCTGTTAAAAATAAAAGCACTACTAGTATTGCAGTATTTTCTTCACCCTGCCTTCCAAAAAATGGATTTAAAAGAGATCAAAAAGTCTTGCCCCCTCAAAAATGATACCAATAAAAATGTCAACTCATCCTGCAAAAAAACAAGCCCATACCCAGCTCCGTACACAGAAAAATAAAAAAGTTATGTCTCTCAGACTATGGCGATGCAAAAAAGTTTTTTCCTTTTTGAGTAAAAGTGTTTTTATTGTGTGAAAGCAGTAAAACATAAAAAAAATATATAAATTAGGTATCGCTGTAATCATATTGACCTGCTGAGTACTGCTAGCATGTCATTCATATCACATGGTGACCGCTGCAAAAAATAAAAAATACTAACAGGATTGCTGTATTTTGTTCAAAATGCCTCACAAAAACCTTCATAAAAAGTGATCAAAATGTCAAATGAACCCCATAATGATACCAATAAAAACGTCGACTCATCCCACAAAAAACGAGCCCTCAATCAGCTCCATATATAGAAAAATAAAAAAATTATGACTATCAGACTATGACAACATAACGGGCATTTTTTTAGAAATGCATTTCTATTGTTTTAAAGTAATAAAACATAAAAACCTATATTAAATTTATATAATTGTAATTGTACCAACCCACATCATAAAGTTATCATGTCACTTATGCCACATGGCGAATGCTGTAGAAATGAAGTCCAAAAAACAATGGCGGAACTGCATCCACTTCTCCCTTCAGTGCTAATAAAAACTGTGGATCACCTGTGTGCCAATACACCCCTAGATCAGTACTTGTAATGGAACTTTGGGAGTCTTGCAAATGTGACATGGCACCCACCAAAATCTGCCTTCCAAAAGATAAATAGCGCTCCATCCCTAGTACGTCCTGCCATGTGCCCAAACAGCAGTTTGCACCCACATATAGGGTATTGCCAAACTTGGAAAAACTTGAGTAAGAAATTTTGGGTGCTTTTTTCCCAATTCCTATTAACAAATGAAACATTTTAAGCTAAAATTGAAGATTGTTGGAAAAAAAAATTAATTTTCAGTCTAAATATAACCCTGGATACATTCCTGGGTTATTTAGGGGTGTTTATTAAGTTTTAGCACCTTAGGCACCACAACAGGTTTGCCGGAACCCTAAAGAAAATCGTAATGAAAATGAGACCCCAAGGTCCAGTAGGTGTGCTATTCTGAGGCTTGTGGTTGAGCCAAATAGCGCAATATGACCACACATGGGTGTAGTCTCTAAAAACGGCAGAATCAGGGGAATCAATATTAAGTTGCGTTTCCGTGATCACATCTACAATGTTCAAGTAAATAATGGATACAAATTGAAAATCTGCAAGAAAAGTGACATTTTAAAATTTCACCTCCACTTTGCCTTAATTTCTGTGAAAAACCTAATGGTTTAAACTGCCTAGATGCTGTTTTGAATACTATAAGGTATATAGTTTCTTAGATGGATTTATTTATGGGGGCATTTAACATACAGGCCTCTCAAAGCCATGTCAGAACTGGACTGGTCCCTAAAAAAATAAAATCTTGAAAATGTGAAAAATTACTACAAAAGTCTAAGCCCGCTAATGTCGTAAAAAATAAAAATACATTAAAAAAATTATTCCAACCTACAGTAGACATTTTATAAACTATTTTTTGTGGAATAACTATCTGTCATACACACACAAATTTTTGAAGTTTGAAAATGGCAAATTTTTCCAATTTTCACGACATTTTGATATTTTTCAAAAATAAACAAGGATTGTATGGACCAAAAGGTCTTACTAACTTAAAGCACAATGTGTCATGAGAAAACAATTTTTTTGATACTTTTGGCAAGAGTTTTTGATGCTTTTACCTATCCATGAGATTCCCACATAAGGTGACACATGTCAGATTTAAAAATGGAGCTCTGTCATGGAGGTCAAAACTGGCTTTGGTGATAAGGGGTTAAATCTCAGAGAGCCTGCGGTGCACACTGTAAGGAAGGTCTATCCAAGCGGTCACAAGGAGGAGACCGTGGCGGAACAGGAGTGTGGAGAGGTTGTTAGATGCAGACTTCCTGCAAATGCCTTTTCAGCAATTACCTTGCAGCCTCTGTCTTTTCTCTTGGTCTCTCTTTCTCTCTAGTTGTAGGAGTAGTCTTATCCAGGGTGCTGCTACTCTCCTGTGTCTGCTACTTCTCCACTGCTGGCTAGTGTGCAAGAGACCCCTTGTGCTGAAAAAAAAATCACTTAAGCCCAACTCTAACTAGTAAACTGAACTCTCTAGAACCAGACTGCCTAACATGGCAAGGCCTCATATGCCTGAAGCCCCTTTTCCATCCTACCCAGGGTCCCCTGGTATTCTCTTGATTGGCTACAGGGTGCATGTGGCATCAGTGCTTAATGCACCAGTACCCCTCTAGACAAATGTGCAGTCAACATAAGTAAAAATAAGGGTGGGTTCACACTTTTCTCTATGTTGCAGGTACCCATCGAGGTATCATGAACAAAGATAGATAACACAACATAGCTGCGGTTGCCCCATAGAGATGAATAGAGCAAATGTAGTGGTGGGTGGGCTACAATGGATACCTGAAACGTAGACCAAAAATATGTGCATGGAAATACAATGAAATGTAAAATATTTATTTCTGCCAGACTGTTGTCCACACCCTCCATTAACAACGTGTTGTCTATTAGAATAAATGACTACCATAGAACTATGGCATGATAAGGGGATCTACATATACAGGTCTTACCTATTTTATAATATTTTTACTCTTTTTAGGAAAATCTCCATAAAGGAATCCGAAATTCCTAGTAAATTACCTGATGAGACGCCTTCTGCAACTGGAGTTGATCAGCCTTCAAGTGAAGTTTCGATAACTGATAGTGGGTAAGAATGAAGTGTTTCTTTCCCTAGTTAGGCTGGATTCACAGTACATTTCTGTATCATGTTGAAAAATAAGTTTTGTTTTCTTTTTCAAATTTTGAGAAAAATACGTCTTTGAAACCGGATGTAACAAGACACAAATACAGTGTGAGCTGCTTTTTTCTGATCTGCTGCAGAACTGAGCCTAATAATTTTCCATGGTCTTCCTAAAGTTTTATGTCAGCAGTTTGATGATGATGCTGAGTCCATGGGACAAAAAGGGTTTGACTTTTTTTAGGGCAGCCTTTGGTACTGCTTTCCAGAGCTTTCAACATAAGGGAGAAAACGGATTGTGCATAGAAACTGAGGTTGGGATGGAATAAGATAGACAATGCACATCAAAGGATCCAAGGGCTTGTAGTTTTACAGGACAAGTTAAAACCGTTTGCAAACAGGAAGTGCTGCTGCTTGGCTCCAGAGAAGGGAGACTACATACAGGAAAAGCACAAATTTGCAAAGTGAACATTACAGGGAAATTTTTATTTTGTTTCCTAGTCAACCACTTTAATGACACGGTGTTCTCTTTTAGCAAGAAATAAGTTACTGCCATAAAACTACGGCATGATAACAGGATCTAAACATACTAACTTACCTATTTTATAATTTTTTTTACTCTTTTTAGGAAACCTTTCAAGAAGGAAAAGCGTAGTATTCAAATACCTGCTGTGACGTCTTCTGCAACTGGTGTTGATCAGCCCTCCAGCGATGTTCCAGAAATTGATAATGGGTAAGAATGAAGTGTGTCTTGTCCCAATGAGGCTGAGTTCACAACACGTCTTTGCATCATGTTGAAAGGTTGGTTTTGTTGTTTGTTTTTAAAATTTGTAAAATATACACCTTAAAAGCAAATACACAAAACCAATGTGAGCTACTATTTTCTGATCTGCTGTAGAACTGAGCCTAATAATTTTCTGTGGTCTTCCTGGAGTTTTATGTCAGCAGTTTGATGATGGTGTTGAGTTCAGGGAAACATGTGATTAAAGGGGTTTGTTTTCTTTCTAAAGACAGTCTTTGAAGCTACACCCTTTAAGTACCTGCCTACCAAGAGCACAGGCAGGAAGTTCCTTAAGTTCCAGTTGGTGGTCGGCCATTCTATAGGTAATTAGGTGCTGGCCCTTTAAATCTGAGAGAACCAGTGACACATGCTGTATGGAAGATTTATGCACGCACACAGGCAGGAGACAGGAGCATGGAGAGGTGATTAGATGCCAACAGGGGATGGAGTTGCAACAGGCAGGGAGACTTGGGTGTGGCATTGCTGGACCCAATGGATGATCTCACCCATTTTCCAGTCCAATGCTGGGGCATGCAGCTGCAACCACAGGAAACTCAGGAGATCTACAGCAGAGGAACAAGGGAGAATGTAGAACGAGATCTTCTCCTTGTGGGACTCCCCAAACTGTAGATGAAGCGGTTTGGTTTGGTGTGGTACACAACAGCTTCTATTAGAATTTCCTTAAGGGAGGAGACACACAGATGCTTTTCTAAACGGAGGACAGACAGATGGCACTTGGAAATCATGGATGGGTTAATGAAGTTTCCAGTGGAAGGACAGGACAGCAAATCCAGGACAGCAAGGGCTGAAAAAAAGCTGAAGATCAATAAATGAACATCAACAATCTGACCCCAAGAACAGGCAGGAAGTTCCTTAAATCCCAGGTGGTGGTTGGCCAACGGATAGGTAATTAGCCGCTGGCCCTTTAAATCTGAGAGAGCCAGCGTACACACGCCCTAAGAAGGTTGTACGCGTGTGCCGTGGACAGGCAGCAGACGGAAGTGGAGCAGGAATGTGGAGAGGTGAGTAGACGCTGGCAGGAGGGTCATAGCCAAGAGCGCTGACATGAGCACGCCCACGGTGACAGGTACTTATTCAGTGGTCTCTTAACTGTGTTGTTCCCATGTCATAAGCAGTATGTAAAAAAGCTACAGATGCTCACTTCTTTTTACTCATAAGTAAGGACATGTTTAAAGGGACCTGTCAGGTGATTTATGCTACTGAGAGCAGGATATGATCGAGGTAGAGTAGCTGAGTTGTGTGACGTATAGTTTTATATGATTTGAAGCACAGAAAAAACTAAAACAGAAAATGAAAGTACTGATTACTCCGCTCACATGCATGCCCTATTTTTCAAATCTGATGAGTCACTTTTACTGGGAATAACTTTTTAATTCTTTTATCTATCTATGCGATTTTGAGAATGTTTTCTTATGATACATTGTGGTTTAAACTGGCAACTAATTTTGGTCGATACAGTCCTTGTTTATTAGTGCAAAATATCAAGATGTTTTGAAAATGGAAAAATTTGCCATTTTCAAAGTTTAGACATTTCTGCATATAAGACATATAGTCATACCAAACAAAATAGTAAATAATTAAATACCATATGTCTACTTTATGATGGCATCATTTTTAAACAACCTTTTTTTTTTTAGGTCATTATGGTAATTTTTAATTTAGTACCAAATTTTAAAATTTTCAAGAGAATCTAAAGCATTTTTTGGGAGCAGTCCAGTTCTAACATTGCTTTGAGGGACACCCTCATAAATGACTCCATCTAAGAAACAGTACTCCACAAAGTATTCAGAACAACACTTAGAAAGTTTGTTAACCCTTTGTTTCACAGAAATTAAAGCAAAGAAGTTGTGGAATTTCAGAATTCTATTTTTTGCAGATTTAAAATTTTAATACATTGTTAACTGGAGCACAGTAAATATGAACAGAGAAATGCATACAATATTGATTCCCCTGATTCTGCATTTTTAGAGATATCCCATATGTGGCCCTAGTGCACTATTTGACTCAACCACAAGCCTCAGAATAGGAGGAGCACCTACCGGACTTTGGGGTCTCATTTTCATTAGGATTTTTTTAGGCATCTTTTCAGGTCTGTGGACACCCTAATGTGCTTAAACTTAATAAACACCGCTAATAAGGTCTCATCTGTAAACCTACAGGTGTTTTATATTATTTTTTTAGCCTTTGGCAATGAATAAAAAAAAAACAAGTTACATTCCTAAATATATAGGGTTTAGTACAAAGTGTTTTTATTCACAAAGAATGTTGGAAAAAGACTAAGGCTAGCCACTTGGGAAATTTTTGTATTATTCTCTGGTCAACCCCTTTGATAATGTAAGGTGGCAGAGGCACCAAAGTTGTAGGAGCGTGGTGTAATAGTGATATGGCTTACCGGTGGTGTGCTGAGATCAGTAGTGTGCCAGCATAGAAGAACCACAGAGACACAGCAGCTTTGGGTTTAGAAGGCTTTACTCAAGGTACTAACTTAGGGCAGACTCTTTACAACACAGGAGGATACAATTCTCAGTTCTTTTTTCAGTTCCTTCAATTTTCTTTTCAGCAATCACTTTGCAGCCTCTGTCTTTTCTCTTAATCTTTCTTTCCCTCTAGTTGTGTCTTATCCAGGGTGCTGTTACTCTCCTCTGTCTGCTCCTGCTCCACTGCCGGCTAGTGTGCAGGAGACCCCTTGTGTTGAAAAAAGTCACTTAACCCCAACTCTAACTAGTAAACTGAACTCTCCAGAACCACACTGCCTAGCATGGCAAGGCCTCATATGCCTGAAGCCCCTTTTTCCTTCTACCCAGGGTCCCCTGGTAGTCTCATGATTGGCTGCGGGCTGCATGTGGCACCAGCACTTAAAGCACCAGTACCCAACCAGAACAATGTGCAAAGTCAACTTAACATAAAAATAAGGGTGGGTTCACACTTTTCTCTCTATTGCAGGTATCCATCAGGGTATCATGAACAAAAATGGATAACACAACATAGCCAAGGTTGCCCCATAGAGATGAATAGAGCAAACATAGTGGTGTGTAGGCTACAATGGATACCTGAAATGTAGACCAAAAAAATGTCTATATGGCAATACAATGAAATGTAAAGTATTTATTTATACCAGACTGTTGTCCACACCCTCCATTGACATTGTGTTGTCTATTAGAATAATTGACTACCATAGACCTATGGCATGATAAGAGGATCTACATATACAGGTCTTACCTATTTTATCATATTTTTACTCTTTTTAGGAAAATTTCCATAAAGGAATCCGAAATACCTAGTAAATTACCCGATGAGACGTCTTCTGCAACTGGAGTTGATCAATCTTCAAGTGAAGTTCAGATAACTGATAGTGGGTAAGAATTAGGTGTTTCTTTCCCTAGTTAGGCTGGATTCACAGCACATTTCTGTATCATGTTGAAAGATAATTTTGTTTTCTTTTTCAAATTTTGGGAAAAATACACCTTAGAAACTGGATGTAACAAGACCCAAAAACAATGTGAGCGGCATTTCCTGATCTGCTGCAGAACTGAGCCTAATCATTTTCTGTTGGCTTCCTAAAGTTTTATGTCAGCAGTTTGATGATGGTGCTGAGTCCATGGGATCATGGGACCAAAAGGGTTTGACTTTTTAGGGCAGCTTTTGAAGATACACAACTTTGGTACTGCCTCCCAAAGGCTTTCAACATAAGGGAGAAAACAAGGGGTGTGTATAGAAACTGAGGTTGGGATGGAATAAGACAGACAAAGCACATCAAAGGATCTAGGGGTTTGTGGTTTTACAGGGCAAGTTAAAACAGTTTTCAAACAGGAAGTGATGCTGCTTGGCTCCAGAGAAGGGAGGCTACATACAGGAAAAGCACAAAATTGCACAGTGAACATCACAAGGAAATGAAAGAAGTCTGAGGCAAGCCACTTCAGAATTTTTATTTTGTTCCCTAGGCAACCACTTTAATGACACAGTGTTCTCTTTTAAAAAGAAATAAGTTACTGCCATAAAACTACGGCATGATAACAGGATCTAAACATACTAACTTACCTACTTTATAATTTTTTTACTCTTTTTAGGAAACCTTTCAAGAAGGAAAAGCGTAGTATTCAAATACCTGCTGTGACGCCTTCTGCAACTGGTGTTGATCAGCCCTCTACTGATGTTCCGAAAACTGATAATGGGTAAGAATGAAGTGTGTCTTGTCCCAATGAGGCTGAGTTCACAACACGTCTCTGCACCATGTTGAAAGATTGGTTTTGTTGTTTGTTTTTAAAATTTGAAAAATATACACCTTAAAGACACGACACAAAACCAATGTGAGCTACTATTTTCGGATCTGCTGTAGAACTGAGCCTAATAATTTTCTGTGGTCTTCCTGGAGGTTTATGCCAGCAGTTTGATGATGGTGTTGAATTCATGGGATCATGTGATTTAATGTGTTTGACTTCTCTCTATGCAAACACAATACAATAACATAGGCACAAATCTTAAACAAATGGAGAGTAAATGGTATAAAAAGTAACAATTTTTATTAACAATCCATTAAAATACATAACCAAAGTCGATAGTGTTCATAAAAAATCCATAGAAAAGCAGGTTTGAACAGACTTAATACAATTATAAAGTTGTAATTTTAGAAGCAGGACACACCATAGTAAGTCAGTATCAGTAATACATCCTCCCAAACAGTATATATATATATAAAGTAACTGCATGTATTGTTCTATGAGCATAACCATGCACTCCACAGTAGGAAGATAGAGGATGAGCTTAGGTGGTACAGCATATGTCTAACCATGTGAGTCTTACCAATAAGTCAACCTGCGCCACGACGCGCGTTTCGTGATAGTTTCTTTCTCAAGGTGTTCCAAATAGCCTATTACTCCCCAGCCTTAAATACTACTGCCCATCTGTTGACTGGCACCCCACTTCCGGCCCCCCCTGCCCCAACGCGCATGCGCGGGAGCAAGAGCTTCCGCACATGCGCACCATGCGTTAAGGACACCGAGCGGAAGCCGGCATCAGTCCCCCACACCTCACGTGCGCACTGCCCAGCAGGTAAATAGTGACAGTAACGGCAGAGCATCTCAATAACCACATATATTAAAGAATCTACCACTGCAGACCAACGGAACTTCTATTAAAATAGTTAAAGGCACCATCAATATCCTCATTTCCCAGGTCATATCTCAAGGACTCAAAAAAACACCCAGTGCCCAAAAGGCTTATATTGTATCACGGTAACAGTACACAATAAGATGTAACACAGCAGTATAACATATAGAAATCACCCCATTAATATATAGAACATAAATGGTCATATATCAGCATCACATTAATATCAAAAGGATCACACTGCTTGTCTTTCCAACTATATATAGATTCAATCAATCAATCACTGGTATTCATAACCGCCATTGGGCATATATATTCTAAAGCACATGATGATGTCTCAAGGTGTAGTAAGTCTTTGTGTATCCTAAAGGCCGGGGAGAGAAAGATGATAAAAACATATAAAAAAGGATATAAATAACGGAGTCCAATGAGTCACAAGTCTAACGGGAACAAGGCCCTATAAAAACGAGCTAAAGCTAAGTTTTTCATTAAGGCCTATGGGAGTCATAGTATCTAATGAAACGATCCATCTCGTCTCCTTTTTTTACAAAAGTCGCATTACATTCCCACCCCTGATACCCGGATGGACCAAATCAATACCACATATCTTCATTAGTTTAGGGTCACTTTGATGGTATTTAAGAAAGTGTCTCGGGAGTGTTTTTAATTGAAATGGATCTGTTGATCCTTTTGCCGCAGCTATATCGCATACATGTTCCCGCACGCAAATTTTTAATTCACGTGTAGTAATGCCGATATAGATTTTTGAGAAGTGACTTTTGGCTAAGTATATAACATTTTTTGTACTACATGTGATGTAATGTAGAATACGATATTATTTCGTATATTGTGAGTTGTTAAATGTATTAGTCTTCATCATTTTGCAACATGCAACACAATTACCGCAAGGAAAAAAATCCCTTTTTGGGTCCTCTTGTAC